>CM024239.1:38246611-38371784 GCA_013421045.1 Propylea japonica
AATTATTAACATGTATTGTTGGTTGCATTCATGTAAAAGAAATATTCCCAATATTATATTAATAAGTGTATCTATAGTTAACACCATATGTAGTGGTCAAGATAACAATACCATATCAAAGTCAGTCGAATAAAGAATCCACACGAGCTGTTGTTCTTATTCCCAATAAAATAGAAGTCGAATAGTAATAAAACCTAAAGTCAAATATATAAATCTACAATATATATTTATAACATGGTGTCAGGTGTGTCTAGTGCTCCAGTGAATTGAATTAAAACGAAATAAACAGATAGTCGATTCGTATAAACACAATGAAAAAATTACGACGCATATTGACAAGATGTCCGACGATGGTGAAAATAAAGTCGATCACATACCTAATTTGAAACCAATCAACGAATTAAATATTTCATCTAGTGGAAATAATGCGTCAAATTGGAAGGAATGGTGGGAAAATTTTGAAATTTATCTGTTAGCAACAGGATTAGTCGATTCCACAGACAGCAGAAAAATTGCTGTTATTACATTCAATTGGTTCAAAAGGTAGGCAAATTTATAACTCCTTCAACTTGAAAATCACAGAAACTTCGTTGGAATATGTAAGAACTAAATTCAACACATATTTTGAACCTCAAAAAAATCTCACCATGTTACGTCATACTTTTTTCACTCGAACACAAAAAGCAGATGAAAGTATTGAAAATTTCATAACAGACCTCGAAAACTTGAGTATGAATTGTGAATTCAAGGACCTTCGAGAGTCTCTTGTCAGAGATATATTCATTGCCAACATGAATTCTCATCTAATGAATATTCGTCAACGACTATTACAAGAAGTCGATATTTCTCTCCAAAAAGCCGTCGAGTTAGCCAAATCTGTAGTAATGGCTCAACAAAATTCTGAAAAAATCCAGCAGGAGCATATGGGAAGTTCAGATCAAGTATTATATGTCAATAAAAGAAAATCGGAATTCAATAAGTTCAGACAGTCAAGACCAAGAAGTTCCAGTCAGTCATCCAATAGGTCCAGATACGAATACCGAAGCGAAGATCATCCCCAAGTCAAGATATATATATGTGGAAAGTGTGGTCAGCAGCACAGATACCGATGTCCAGCTTCAACTATTCAATGCAGGTCATGTAAAAAACAAGGTCATTTCGCTAAATTTGTTTTTAAGAATACAAAGTCAGTCAAAACATTGAAGTCAGAGGATAATTTAATATCTGAGTCAGTTTTTCCTTTTGTCGGATCATAGAAAATAAAGAAAATTTCAAACAGGAAAAAGAATCCTGGTCATTAAATATTTATGTCAATAATTTCAAAATTAAATCAATCCTTGATTCTGGGGCAGATGTTAATGTCATGTCATATGAAACTTTCAGTAAATTAAATTTGCCAAAATCATTGATTGTCAATTGTCAATTATCACTAAATGGCTTCGTGAAAATCAAATTCAAGTCATTGGAAAGGTGATCTTAATGTTTTTTCAATAATACATATGAAATTATTCCATTTGTAATTGTCAATATATCTTGTCAAACTGTCTTAGGTCTGCCCACATGTCAAAAAATTGGTATTCTAAAAAGAGTTTTTAATATCACGAATATTGTTATGATTCTAATAAAATTCTCGATGATTTTCAGGATGTATTTCAAGGTCTAGGATGTTTGCCGCCTGTTTGCCATATCAAGTTACGTCCTGATGCTATTCCCCATGTCGATCCACCTCGTAAAGTTCCATTTGCTTTACATGATAAACTTAGGAAAGAATTAGACAGAATGGAAAGTTTGGATGTCATATCTAAGGTATCAAAACCTACGTCTTGGGTCAATTCAATAGTTATTACAGTCAAAAAGTCAGGTCAGTTAAGAATATGTCTAGATCCAAGAAATTTGAATAAAAACATAATGAGAGAATATTTTCCTTTGAAGAATTTTGATGAAGTCAGATCAAAATTGGTCAATGCTGCATATTTCTCACACTTAGACGCTTTTTCCGGTTTTTGGATGTTGAGGCTAGATGATGAAAGCGCAGATCTATGCACATTTCAAACGCCATTTGGTCGATACAAATTCAAACGTTTACCTTTCGGTATATGCTCATCATCTGAAAAATTTGTTCAAGTCATGAACGATTTATTTGGTGATATTGAGGGTGTTTTAATTTTTGTAGATGAATTTTTAGTATACGGTTCAACTCTAGAAATGCATAATGAGCGTCTTAAAAAAGTTTTACAAAGAGCTAGAGAAGTTAACCTTAAATTCAATAAACAAAAAAGTAAGATTGCGGTAACTCAAGTACGATTTTGGGTCATATATTTAGTAAGGAGGGTATAAAGGTAGATGACGAGAAAATAGAAGCGATAAGGCAGTTACCTTCTCCCTCTAACACAAAAGACCTCCAACGATTTTTAGGTATGATAAACTTTTTAGGGCCGTTCATTGAGAATATGTCACAAAAACAGAAATTTTACGAATTTATTGAAATCTCACAGTCACTGGGTCTGGGATGAAAATTGTGAAAAGGCATTTACATCTTTGAAAGATATTATTACACACAGCACCTGTTTTAACTCACTATAATCCTGATTTACCATTGATTTTATCTGTTGATAGTTCACAGTCTGCCATTGGAGCTGTCATAATGCAAAATAATCGTCCTATTGCATACAGTTCAAAAACTTTAACTTCTGCACAAAAGAATTATGCACAGATTGAGAAGGAACTATTTGCCATTCAATTTGGTTGTGTTAAATTTCATCAATATATTTTTGGTCACAAAGTCATAGTTCATACAGATCATAAACCTTTGATATACCTTTTCAAGAAAGCTCTTTTTGATGTACCTGCTAGGTTACAACGTATGATGTTAGCCTTACAAGCTTATGATCTTGATGTTATTTATGTCCCAGGAAAGAAAATGTTTATTTCCGATACGTTGTCGAGAGCCGCTATGAAAGAAACTTTCATTCCAGATTATGAATCAGACATACCGTATCATATCAATATGATTTATTCAAATATTGCAATATCGAAAAATTATCATGATAAAATTAGTCAAAGCACGCAGTCAGATGAAACTTCAAAAATTTTGAAAAAATATTATTACGATGGATGGCCTGTTTCCAAAAACAAAACTAATGTTCTTGCAAAACCTTATTGGAATTTCAAAATGAAATACATGTCATAGATGATCTACTATTTAAAGGTAACAAATTGATAGTCCCATTGAAAATGCAAAATGAAATTCTTCAAAAAATTCATGAAGGTCACCAGGGTCACAACAAATGTCTCAATTTGGCTAGAGAATCTTTTATTGGCCAAATATGTCTTCTCAATTAAAGAATTTGATAGATCAATGTTCAGTTTGTGCAAAGTTTAGGTCTGCCAATCAAGGCGAACCTCTTCAGAACTATAGTATTACTAATTTTCCATGGGAACGCGTTGGGTTAGATTTCCTCGATTTTGATAATAAAATTTATCTTCTAGTGACAGATTATTACTCGAAATTCATTGAAATAGCTTTGCTAGATCGTGGTTATTCTGCTCAAAAAGTAATTCTTAGTTTAAAATCAATATTTGCACGTCATGGAATTCCAATGCAGTTGGTTTCGGATGGTGGTCCTCCTTTTAGTTCGCTTGAATTTAAATCATTTTTATTTGATTGGGATATTGAACATATCTTTTCAAGTCCGTACCATCCACAGTCAAATGGTCAGTCTGAAAGTTCAGTTAAAATCATAAAGCAAATACTCAGAAAGTCGAAGGAATCTAATACAGATCCCTATTTAGCTTTGTTGCACTACAGATCTACTCCAAAATCGAATTTACCTTCACCAGCTCAATTATTAATGTCGCGAAATATAAGAAATAATATACCAATTTTAACGAAAAAGTTGAAACCCAAAATAGTTTCTTTCAGTACTAAAATGGAACAGTCGGCAATAAAATGGAACAGTCGCATAAAAGTCAAAAATATTACTATGATAAAAATAAAAAACCATTACCTCTTCTTTGCCCAAATGATCATGTTTATTTCAAGAAAAATAGCAAATCTGAATGGCGACCAGCCATAGTTAAAGAAAGGCTGAAATGTCAGAGATCTTATATTATAGTAGATACAAACGGAGTCAAATATCGAAGAAATAGAATACATTTAAGATTCAGATCAAATGATACTTGTCACAGATATGATGTCCATCCTAGAAATTCAACAGTTAATGAGTCAGTATCTAAAGAAAATAATGAAGGTGTATATAAAACTAGATATGGCAGGGCAGTGAAACCTCCTGATCGATTTAATATTCGGAATAGTGATTCAGAAAAATGAATTTTGTATATATAATTTAATATAGATTTTGTAGAACATGTGTATATATGAAAAATATATAAAAAAAAATTTAAAAAAAGGGGTAGAGTAAGTTGATTAAATAGTTATAAGGTTTTAAGGAATATAATTGTAAATAATATATTATATATTTCAACATGTAAATAAATTCATTTGAAAAAACTGAAAATAAAAAAAAAAGTCATATAAAGTTATTTGAGTGTGATGACAGTCATGTAAACTTAATAAGGAAAGTTCACAATTGAGAAAAGGGATGTTGTATAAATATTAACATATTGTTGGTTGCATTCATGTAAAAGAAATATTCCCAATATTATATTAATAAGTGTATCTATAGTTAAACCATATGTAGACGGTCAAGATAACAATACCATATCAAGTCAGTCGAATAAAGAATCCACACGAGCTGTTGTCTTATTCCCAATTAAAATAGAAGTCGAATAGTAATAAAACCTAAAGTCAAATATATAAATCTACAATATATATTTATAACATAATCAAGAACACCATTAAACACTATGTAATGCCAAGTATGAATACAACCACTTGCAAGCAACAGTTATCAAAGTTCAAACGCTAGCACATGACATAGCGATCGCTGCCGTATATGCCCTCCAAGACATAATAACAAGAAACAGGATTCAAGAATTTCTTCGAAACTCTGGATCAAAATTCATAGCTGGAGGCGATTATATTAGCAAGAACACCCTTTTTGGTTCAAGACTTACCACAACAAGGAGAGAACTGGCAGAACTCATCCAAGAAGAAAACTATACCATCCTATCAACTGGTACCCCAACCTATTGGCCAACGGATCCTAATAAAACTCCAGATTTATTAGACTTCTTTATAATAAATGGCATTTCATCTTCCTATATGAGTGTTTATACCAAGTTATGAATTATCCCAGATCACTCCCCTATCATAGCCACCATAAGCAGTCTCATAATCCACAAACAACCAATTCCTCGACTACATAATAGAAAAACCGATTGGAACGAATACAGAAGAACAATAGAAGAAAATATACGACTCAATGTGAGCCTTAAAACCAACAGGGAGATAGATGAAGTGCTGATATCATTTATTGATATCCTTAAAGAAGCTGTGCAGAAAGCCACACCTACTGCACAACAAACGTACAAAGCATACAATGTTCCAGACGCAATCAAGAGACTCCTGAACCAGAAGAAAAAAGCAAGACAGAATTGGCAACACACTCACCTACAGATAAACTATCCTAAACAGACTAACAAACCAATTAAAGTTCAAGATGAAAGAACACAGAGAACAATCCTTCAAAAATTATGTTATGGGGCTCAATAGATATGATAACACAGTGTGGAAACCGATAAAAAAATTCAAAAAGGCCAAAAATTCATATAGCACCTATACGCAACTCGCAAGGATCAACACTTCATTGGGCAAGAACGGATGAAAAAAGTCTAAAACATTTGCTGAACATCTAGCCAGATATTCACACCCAATGATAATTTCCAACACGAAGAAATCGAAAGAGAGCTTTTATATACTCCATCAAATGTAACCACCATCAAAAAACTCACATTGAAAGAAGTCCAAAACGAAATCAAATATTTGAATCCAAGGAAGCAGCAGGAATGGACAAGATCACACCAAAAATGATCAAAGAACTTCTAAAGATTGGAGTATCTTTAATGACGCAAATATACAACGCTATTCTAAGACAAACTATTGGCCTGATCAACTGAAGAATGCTGAAATAATTCTCTTTCCAAAACCAGGCAAAAATCCAAATGATGTATCCTCATATCGACCAATCAGCTTACTGCCGATTCTGTCTAAAATATTGGAAAAGTTATTACTGCTGGGAATAAAGTCAGATACCAACAATAAAGAAATAATTCCTCAACACCAGTTTGGCTTTAGAGCTCATCACTTCACCACACAACAGATTCACAGAATAAGCCGTGAAATCAGCAAAGCCCTGGAAGACAAAAAATACTGTACATCTGTTTTTTTAGATGTCAGTCAGGCCTTTGATAAAGTCTGTCACCAAGGACTGTTATACAAGATCAAAAGTGTCTACCGGTATACTATTTCATACTGATGAAATCTTATCTTACCGGAAGAAGTTTTAGAGTAAGGGTCAACGATAAAGTATCCGATCTTTATCCCATACAATCAGGCGTTCCTCAAGGAAGTGTTATTGGTCCGTTTTTATATTTTGGTGTATACAGCAGACCTGCCCACATGTGCTTACACAATAATCGGAACATTCGCAGATTATGCTGCAATACTTGCAACTGACGAAAATCCTGAAGAAGCATCCAATAATTCACAAACGCACCTTGATAAAATACAAGAATGGCTCAACAAATGGAAAATCAAAGTCAATGAGACAAAATCAATGCAAATCAATTTTATGCTTCGAAAAGGACAATGCCCTCCTGTTCAGTTAAATAACATACAGTTACCAGTATCACATACTACAAAATATTTGGGAATTCACTTAGATAACAAATAACATGGAAGGAACACGTGGTTAAAAAAAGGACGCAAATAGACCTGAAAGTTAAAGAGCTGTATTGGCTCATAGGCAGGAAATCTAAATTGTCGCTAGGTCGACAGAAAAATCTTGTAATCAAATCGTTTATTAATCCAGCGACTAATGGTATTGAAATATTCATAAATTATTGTAATATCGTAGGTTGCTTTAGAAATTTTTTATCTTATTTTTTCTTACAAATTTATAATTCCAGTCACATTAATCAATTTCTTTCGGAATTACCAGCCCAAACTCACAGTATCGTTTGTTTAAAATAAAGTTTACTTCAGAATATAATATTCATAATAGTCCAAAGCCAAATGCGCTGTTATAATCATTTATAGAGAAATTAGTCACTGTCATTAATACCTAGTTAATTATTTGACTATTTAATTTCGTTTTCTTATTATAGACAGGAAAAATATTGTTCCTATCCTCGCAATCAATTGCCTGCACGAACCTCGCCTCGTGCGGAAATAACTTTCCGCTCTAGGTAGGAAAATAGCTATTACATTAAAATTCACAGTTTGTCACTCAGGTATCCGCTAATACTATAATACGGCTTACACAGAAGGAGTTCTCTTATTTTCACTCTGATATTGTATCAATAAAACTGTTGCAAATGATTTATAAATTAATTCCTTGATATGAAGCAGATATGCTGAATTGGTCTTGTGGTGTGGAACAAGACGTGTTCTAGTTCTTTCTTGGATAAATATGGTAAAAGGATTATTTTTCATAAAATTGAGGATATCGAAATTTGAATGACACAGCGCGCAAAAGCTTTTGACTTGTTAAGTTTATATCGAATTTTTTCGACTACCTTTTTACTAAATGAATTTTGTCGACCTGTTCCTGGAACTACCTAATGAAGTCAACTCCTGAGATCAATCAAAACTGTCGAGCCCTTGAGTGCGCATTATCGTAATTACATGTTACGCCTGTTTCACGTATGCCATGTCTCTACCAGTCCTTCAGCGAATTTCAGCCTTTGGCAATTTAGGTGAAATCATCGCACAAGACTTAATGACAGCTAATTGTTAGATGATATTTACATAATAAACACAGGGTGTCCGGGGAATAACTGTACATACTCTTACCAGAGATAGAGTTGCACTACCTGACTACTGATTGACTATAAAAATTAATTTCTGGATTTCCCTAGAAAACTACAGGGTGTTTTTCCAATTTCATGGAAATACATAGACCATCATAAAGTCCGAACTTATTGATGGATATTATTGAAACTTGGGGGTTATTGGCACATGCTAAGGTCGAGTCAGAAATACATCAATTATTTCAATATTCCAGGGCCGGACTCATTAATCTTCATTTAAAGTGTTCAGGGTAAAAAAACACTTTGTATTTCGAATTACGAATAATTGATTCGTTTTTTAGAAAGAAGCTAAATTATGCTTCAATTTGTGGTGTCGCTTAAAGTTGTCACATCAACAATTATTTTTTTATGAATTTTTGAATTTGGAAAAACTTCGAAAAATTGAATTCATTTACCTGAACAGGACTTAGTCACCTTGTGGAGGTCGAAAATAAATAATAATTTTCTTTAGAAAGTCACTGAAAGTGAGAACGACTATAATAATTTGTTGATATACTGGGTGGCCACCCTAGACGCGGATCTCATTGCGATGAAGTGAATGGAGGTATATTGCGAAAAATATTATTGACAACATTTATAGGGTATACATAAGTATATTTCAAAATAATTCGTATGTATACCGGGTGTTCGACAACAAAGATATAGACCAAAGTGACACTTCTTCCAATGAACACCCGGTATACATACGAATAATTTTGAAATATGCTTATTTATACCCTATACATGTTGTCAATAATTTTTTTTCGCAATATACTTCCATTCACTTCATCGCAATGAGATCCGCGTCTAGGGTGGCCACCCAGTATATCAACAAATTATTATGTCTTCCTCAACTTCAGTGACTTTTTAAAGAAAATTTATTATTGTTTTCGACCTCCACAAGGTGACTTAATCCTGTTCAGGTAATAAATTCACTTTTTCGAACTTTTTCCAAATTCAAAAATTCATAAAAAGTAATTGTTGATGTGACAACTTTAAGCGATACCACAAATTGAAGCATAATTTAGCTTCTTTCTAAAAAACGAATCAATTATTCGTAATTCGAAATACAAAGTGTTTTTTTTACCCTGAACACTTTAAATGAAGATTAATGAGTCCGGCCCTGGAATATTGAAATAATTGATGTATTTCTGATTCGACCTTAGCATGTGCCGATAACCCCCCAAGTTTCAATAATATCCATCAATAAGTTTGGACTTTATGATGGTCTAAGTATTTCCATGAAGTTGGAAAAACACCCTGTATTTTTCTAGGGAAATCGAGAAATTAATTTTTTATAGTCAATCAGTAGTCAGCTAGTGCAACTCTATCTCTGGTAAAAGTATGTACAGTTATTCCCCGGACACCCCGTATACAGTAGCCTACAATAAAGTTTAGTTATTGTTACGTTTTTCTGGGTTAAAACAAATGTCTGCTGTATTTCTAATTTATTTTAACAACGACTCTACACACTAATTTATCTACAATCACTAACACTAATTTATTTATAATCACTAACACTGGTTCTTTACACACTTGCAGATTCACTTTGAATCAGGTCTGTACAAAGCGCACTACCAATATTTTAACTGTAACTAACTTGAATCCAACGCGCGCGTTTTTATTCCTATACATAGAGGTTTGGAAATTCACTTCGGAAACATAGGAAATTCAATGCATCAGAGAGAGAATTTTGCTGAGCAGTTGACCGATGCTATAATGGAAAGGTTCCCGTGATTCGTAATTCTCTAAATAAAGGAGCGACTGGAATATTGTAGTGTGGTCTCTCTCTATTATTGTTGGGAGTGGCTTAATCGACCAGTGTGGTAGGGAACCTGAAGTACTCGCATCAATTATTACTTGCAGTCTGAAGCATTTACTGAATGCGTCGGACTGTCCGTGTTGGTCGATTTTAGAGAGATAACCATATTATTTGTTCATTGGACCATCCATCGCGTCAAACTAAAGCGAAACATAGCACGTAAATATGCCCAGTATAGCACTGTCCAACTGCACGGCAAAATACTCTCTCTAATGCATTGAGTATCGTATATTTCCAATGTGAATTTTCAAACCTGTATTAGCACCGATGGTTAGAAAACCAGCTATGAAAGCGAAGCGGTCGTGTTTGAGCCTAGAACGATAGTAGGAACAACTACATTAGTTTAATTAGTTAAAATTAGAGAAGGTTTCTAAATTAAATATAACAATTTAAAAGTAGATTCTCTAAGCTCCCTAAAATACTAGTTTACATCTTCGATAAATTCTAAGTTGCTCTTGAGCCTTTTACCACCAAGCCATTTTTGGGGTTAAGAATCAGGTAATAACCGCTAGGGGCTAAGTTAGGAGAGTAGGGAAGATGCGGCATTAATTCAAACTTCATTTCGTGGATTGTGGACATGTCAACAATCGACTTATGCACTGGTATATCGGAAAAAAAAATTTTATTCCGGCGGTTCAATTTGCAGTTTCAAACGTTGCAATAACTTCGCGTATTATTGGCCAGTGATAGTCTCAACCTTTTCATGGTAATAAATGTAAATAATTCCTATCGCATCCCAAAAAACCGTAGCCATAACTTTGTTGGTCGATAAAATTGTGTTTGGATTTGGTTCTACTTCTCAAACCCACTGTTTCGACTGTTTTGTATTTTCAGGAGTGTATCAACAGATATGAATAGGAGCCAAGTTCGTTTGACTTACGCTTATACAGCTCCAAACTATCGGTAAAAATGTTTCTTTGAATCAGTTTTGGCCGAGCGTTATCAAACGCGGCACTCAGTATGTTTTTTCATTTTTTTTCCATTTGCACGAAAACAACGTCTAGCGCAATGTGCTCTCAAACGCAAACTAATATAGCGATTGGGCTGAAATTCAACATTCAAGCCCAGTAGGAATGGACCTGTAGGATGCCGCTCCAAAATTATACCTAGAGCGCTATTTCTTGGAAACATTTCACACCGCCCTCGTATCCCATCTCTAAAACCACTCCAGTTTCTGAGGTCCATCAAGGATCTGGAACTGGACGGCGAGCTATAAGGCGAGTATTAAGATAGTTCAAGGTATGAGGATAGACCATTAAATCGCGCTGTAAGAGAACTATTTTAATGAATATTGAATCTTGTCGACTGATAAATGGGTAGCATATTTCCCGATATCATGTTCGACACCCACACACATTGCATTTGCGCGATGTCGACTCATCCTGAAATATCAGAAACATTTTGCCAAATTTAAATTCAACATTATATGGTGCATGATTTTTATATTCAAACCACACTTGTTGATTGGAGCGAATTTAACGCTTTCAATTAATGGTGTTCAATTTCACACGAATCATTTTTCCATATGAAAATAAATAGTCATACTATTATTTCAGTATATTGCATTCAGAGTTATGGATATAAAATTGAAATCAGTACCTATATGAAACTGAATTTTCATTAGTTGGATCATTTGAAACAAAAATGGCACTTGTGGATGTTTATATCTCTTAATACGGGTTGTCTATATACAAATGCGAGGGGTTTTGGGATCTGTATTTCTTCGAAATCGACCCCCCTTCCAAGATACAACCTTAAGAAGGTGATGACGAATTTACAGTTTTTAATTAATCAATTGTTACTCTAGATTCCAATTCATTCAACAAATAGTTATATATTTTTATATGAGCTTTTTCCGTATGTTCGATTTGGTATTAGAACTTGTGTGTTTTACTTGAATTGACCAAAAATACGCCTTAGCTCTAACAGAGCTTTAAATAATGTGGCGAATACCATGCTTTATTTTGAGAATACGATGAATGGACTCGACATATAAATCGATTCATATTCAGAATTGATCGATGCCAAATATGAATAAATAGATAAGGTGTTTATTCTTAATGAGGAGCTATTTATTTTATTATCTAAGAACCGAAAAATCAATTGCAGTGCTAGCAATACGAAAAAACATCTTATCCCTTAATTATATGATGAGGACGTTCAACACATCTGAAATGAACTGACAGAACAAAAACCGTGTCATTTCTAATACCAACCTAAATTCCTCAAATCGAAATATTTTTGAATGGGCTACGACCAATTGATTTCGATTTTTTCAAAGCCGCACTATACATATGTCAATTTCAGATGGACTGAATTAAATTTTATAGTGACAGAACAAGTAATAAAGTTCAAACAGGTGCCGTTGTTACCGAAACGTCATGCCATATCATATATACTTCTTTTGATGGAGACCTGATGTAATATGACCTGCTTATGATTGTCTTTGAAGTGAATATAAAGAAAGTGGCAACACTTGTAGAGTCAATTTGATATTTACGACATTTTTTCCTCGCCAACTCAGAACTTCAATTCAATGAGTTAATTCCGAAGCCTACTGAGTATTTTTCAAGAAAGAAGAGTATGTTTAAAATATGTTTTTAGTTTTCATCGAAATCACTTTTTGAAAGCTGTCTAAGCCGTGCTTCAAATACTCCTGAATGGGCAATTTAATCAATAGTCAAAAATACATACAGATTCATCAGAACTACTACACACCGAGTAGCAGTATATCTGTACACTCGATGACATAGAAAAATATTCCTTTAATGAAATATGTAAATAATTCGTTAAGGGTGCCGACATGGGCCACTTCCCCTAGCTTCGACAAAATTATACGTTGATTCATCATCTTGAGTTGTGGATTACTATCATGTAACACCCTGTATATGTGGGTTCATTAAATTCAATTTCTGAAGATTTTCCAAGTATTCATATGTCTGATTTCCCTTATTGTTGCTCGAGCAAACTTCATTAATTCTATCCAATTTCTGAGGAGATGCTTAGAATTCAGAAGCATAACCTGAGACTGAAATTCGAGACGTTACAACTTGAAAGCGGCTTACATAGGTAATTCAATACTCTGTTCCTCCACAACACATTGTTCTTAATACGGCCCATTTAACTCACGGGATTATTGTTTGCAGTTAGTAATTTTGCTTTTAATCCTTTACGATTGTTCCATCTATTCAATCATTATGTCAAGTGGTTGCTTAATTGCATTGCATTCGGAAAGCTCATTACAATAATAACTATTGAAAGGCTTTTTCAATTGGAGCGGGTCTATGTTGGCAACCTATGGCGGCCAACTTGTTTTTGCGTGTTTGTTGATTAGAAAAATGGCAATTCAAAATTTGAATTTTCTGAGTGCTATGGACTTCATTATTTTCATTGAATGAACTCTTGAATCTTCCCTGAAATTTTCAAGTTTTGAAGTCGTTCTTTCCGGTAATTACCGAGTTCACGGACGGTCTATGACTCTCAATGATCGAAAATAGCATTTTCCATTCAAAACAACCCTAATATTTTTTGCTGCAAATTAGCTGGAGGGTTAAATTTTTGTGTACCTGATCTATCGATCTTCTATATCTACGTTTAGACGAAACCAAAATGCAAAAACAGTCTTCTTCATTTACGAAAGAGTGGGTGCAAACTTAGCATTTCAAGGGTGTTATTTTTTTATTATAGGTTGGATAACAAAAAAAATTGTGTTACGAGTGGTTTCTAATGATCGGCTTTCAAATAGTATAATTTTTTTTGCAAAAAAATAAAGAATGGACATTTTCGAACCCCTATAATACGAACGATCAAAATTTCAGCGATACGTGTCTACATCATGGAAAAAAAATTCTCAATTTTCTATTGTGAGGATCATTCTGGAGGGAATTTCGACTCAAATGGAGTTCTTGATTGGGGGATATTCAAGAGATCCATTTTCAAATCTCTTCAACTCGAAAACCAGTTGACCGATTGATTCACTAACCCAGAGTTTTCGGAGATCCTCAGAAATTTTTTTCTGATGACGAATTCGTGGTCAAATTCAATTGTGTCCGTGTGGCCATCCGTCTGGCCGTTAGCCCAATAACTTTCGAAGGGACTGTCCAAGGGACTTGAAATTTTCAGGTTGAGTTTGGTTCCCGAATGGCTCGGTTAAGTTGGTTAACCAGCCAAATCGTACAGGGTGTTCCATAAAATATGGCCATCTAAAATTTTGTTCCTCAATACCTCAGACAAAACGGAACCCATCGAAATGAAATGTTGCGGCCCACTGCGAAATGCTCATAATAAGCTTCATGCATTTCATGCTTTTGGAATATTGGAAAGAAGGAACTTCATAAATCCACAAAAAATATCCGATTCGAATGAAATTCTTTTAGTAAATGAAGATTAATACACCCAATGTTCATGCAGAATTTTGTGGCCATAGTGTTAACAGAAACATAGAAAATTCAATCGAAATATTGAAAAGAAGAATCTTTATATTTCCATAACAGGATATACGATTCAAGTGAATTCTTTTTTGTGAATGAAGATTGTTATACTGAATTCTCATGCAAAATGTTGTAGCCATAGTGTCAACAGAAACATGGAAAATTCAATTGGAATGTTGAAAAGAAGAATAACCGATTCAGGTGAAATTTATTCTGTGAATGAAGACTGATATACGAAATGTAATGCAAAATTTCAAGAGGATCGCATCATCAGAACCATAGAATTTAATTTTGTAGTTATTTATTTTTTACATATTTCATTTTTTGAAGGATTTCCAGAATATAATTCTGTGATTCTGCATTTATATATTTCGTATCAATCTCAAACCCCATATGAAATTTGTAGGTAATAGTCTTATTGCCCCACCAAAGAAGGAGCGCTCAAAAGCTCTGGCTCATGGCTTTTCTTAAATTTTTTAATCTTTTATCGCTCAGTAAGAAGAAAATGAAGATATTCGGGCAAAGTTATGGCACGCTGATTTTAAGCAAAAAAGGATAAATAATAAATATCGGGCTGGCACAGCCTGTAGTCCACGAATTTGTGCAAACTGAAATATTTATGGTTCAAGTCATGGTAATGGGTAAGATACTTTTTGATTTCTTTTGCATAAAATATGGAAGTTTCGTCTCATAAAATGAAAGGTATCAACTTCATTAGTTGAGAAAAAGTTTGAGAACAGCACCCCTCAGGCTACTAAATTTGCCAAATGCGTATTCTGTGTATAAGTTTTCTTGACAGCGTTTTGATGTTACGTGAGTTTTCTCACATCAGTTGAAAGCGTAAGAGTTCTGCGTCGCTTCGCCGAGAGAGGAAAATGAGAAATTTTCTCATCTTCCTGTTACCGTAGCAAGTGCGACAAAACTTTGAATTGAGATTTTGTGACAAATGAATTCGAAATTTTTTTCGATCGAGGTTGAATATGAATCAAACGTACCGACTACTGGTCCTAGAGAATGATGGGGAGGAGGGAATTTCTGTCTTTTTAATTTACCCTACAACTATTTAAAGCACGTGGTGAGGGGGACTACTTCAAATCTCGAAATTTTCAGGGTAGATTTAAGGTTCGAACAGAAAATTTGAATTCATGAATGAATAGAATGCAACCGAAAGGTCGCAGGATATTCAAAATTGATGTATCGGTTTCCGAATTTGAAAAGCGCGTAAAATTCCTGACTTTACGTCAGGGATATCCTGAATTTTTATAATTTATGTCTAGCCTCTCATTTTCTTTTTGAAATGCTACTGCCAAGTTAGGTTCAAGTGGGGGAATCGCGGCCGCTTAAGAATATTTGATAATAAAATCATGGTCGAAGTGTTTTAAGGGTCTAAACAGAAAAAATATATAAAAGTTTTCATTGGCTTCTAATATGCAACCTACATTAGACATACAAGTTCTGTGGTTGCCAATATACTATGCCCGTACTCATAGTCGATGCTCCGTCAGATCTCAATCTCATAGTCTGGGTGCCGGTGGGCCAAATTACAAATTATTAATATATTTTTCTTACTTTCTGTATAGCTAGATTAAGTTGAGTCTACCACATTTTTCCTCTGTCATTTTTCTTGTAGTCGCGGCTTCAGCAAACATCTCGTAAATCGACCATATTTTCAATTTCTTTAAATCATACATATACTTTTCTTGTAAAATGCAATCATAAAAACAATCTAGGAGGAATCAGAAAACATGATTGTCCGACAAAAATCGTGTGGCTTTGAGCGTGTCCACCAACATGAACATGACTAAAAATCGCATTTTTTTAAATTTTTAATATCCTTCTGATTTTTTCAGAATCGGTTGATATAACCATATGAAATATGGAAATGCAATTGTCCGACAAAAAATGTGGCGTTTTTCCTGTCCGACAGATGAAAGTCGACGGTTTTTTGAGAAAAAAAAATTATACATATATTTTTTTCTTCATATCCTCTCTTCACCTTGAAAATACAATATAGTGCACCAGTTGTCCGACAAAAGAAATGTGGCGTTCATTCAAAAATTAAAGAATTCAATGCTCTACTTTGGGTATTAATAATATGCATTCATCGGATATAACTTTGCTTATGTTATAAATATACATTTGATTTTTTTAGGATCATTTAAGAAGGATATGATGAATACAATCATTTAACTGTCCGACAAAAAAAGGTCGGCAATTTCTCAGTCCACCGAATGAAAGTTAGTGGTCTCGTGAGACTCCGTTTTCATAACTAAAATTTTCAATCATTTTATTTGAGATTTAAATTTCAATGAAATTTGTCTTTTTTCATAGTTTGGTTGCTTTCGTGAAGCTTATTTAATTTGCATGCCCCAAAAAATTACCAGAATTGGTTACGGAAATTCCACTCTGGATGTGAAATGTTGCACGAAGTGGAAGAAGGTTCCTACCTGGGATACCTTTTCTGTAATATCTCTGGGGTTATAAAGAATGTTTACAATTGTTCATACTTGTAGCTATTCACTTAATGAGTTCCTAATAGCTGAAGCAGTAAAGTAAATATGAGAAGGTGGACTATAACAAAATAAAAATGCATAAACTGAATTTTGCTGTTTCGGTTTAGCACCAAAGTCCTCTGTAGTCTTAAACTGCGTAGACGAATTATAGTGTGTTGCCGAATTTTCTCTTCTTGAAATATTTCGTGTTTCATTCCAGTTTTTCCGTTGTTTCCGAAATAATATTTTCAGTAGTGATGGAGTGTTTTTTGTGTAAATATTTGAAAAATAACCCTGGCTTCAAAACGAAAAGGGAGGAAGTGAAAAAATTCACAGCTGACATCTTTAGACATTGTAAAATATTCTTGGCATCAAGAAAACATTTAAATCATAAATATAAAGATGTCATTCTACCTGACGATTGGTGTGATACTTTCACTGGATACCATTCGTCTTGTTATAAAGAATTCAATGTAAGGAAGAAGTATTTGTTGGATGAAAGGTAAGTTTTAAAAATATATTGAATGATTGATGATATTTATTTCTCTATTTTCAAGTGCTTTTAAAATGTATTCTTTTTTTTTTCGAAGTGTTTTGTCATCTCCTGATTCAATCGGTACGGTTAAGAGTTAAAAAGGTATCAGTCCGCAGAAATAAATTCCTCTCAGGCTGACATAACAATATTTGATGGATTTCATTTGTTGCACTCGATGAAAAACCTTCCAGAAAAGTATGCACAGATTTCCAAACATATATTCAAATTTTTAGTGTTTGAGAAAAAGGAAGTGCATATAGTGTTCGATAAATATAATAGTCCGAGTATCAAGGACTATGAGCATCATATAAGGGAAGAAGAAAGTGGGGATCAGTATGATATTAGAAATGAAAATAAACGCCCCTTAGAATTCAGTAAGCTATTGAAGAGCAGGAATTTCAAAGAAAAATTCATCGAATTCCTTATAGAAGACTGGGCAAGTGACGAATTCATTCTTTTATGTAGCGGAAGAATAGTTAAACTTAATTATGATGTCTGCTACGTTTATGAAGTCATTGATAATCAGATGAAGCGAACTATCGATTACGATATGTCCTGCAACCAGGAGGAAGCTGAAACAAAATAGTTCATCATATTTGCCAATTAAATAAAATTATTGTGTGACTGTTCGATGTACTGATTCAGATATTCCGATAATAATGTTATCGAATATGAAATATTTAAAAGCGGATGTCAGAATAGTGGTTGATATGGGAAATAATGCGGACAGTAAGATTCTCAACATCAATGGCATATATGAAAGTATTGGCGAGCAGTTAGCCCAAGCTCTGACAATATGCCATATTTTCACAGGGAATGATTATAACCCATCTTTCTTCAGAAAAGGGAAGAAAAAGCCATTTGACATCCTAAAGAAACAGCCGAAATATCAAGAAGCTTTCAACAAACTCTTGAATATTTGTCCGTCTGAAATCAATATCTCAAATGATGTATTTCGAACTGTGGAAGAATATCTGTGCAGAATATATTCATTGAAAACGAACGATATTGATTTGGGACGTTTAGAAATATTCGAGAAAGCTTTCGCCAATAAAGGACAGACAGAAAAAGTGGTCAAACGTCAACTGAAAGGATTTGACTCCTCTATAATGCCACCAACTAAAGTGGATTTAATCGAACAGGTGAAGAGGACGATTTATATATCAAACGTGTAGTGTAATGCTCATCTGAGAAATCCAACGATCCTTAGACCAGAAGATTGTGGTTGGACACAAATTGGCGACAAATATCACCACCACTGGTTCAATGGACCTCAAAGTCCATCATTTGAAGAAATAACAACTGAAAACACAGGTAGGATGTGGAAAATTGGCCATAGCTTTCTAGAATTTATAATCAATAATTTTTCAGATTCAGATGATGACGAGGAGGATGGCCAGACTGACGAATTCGCAGATTCATCGGATACGGATTCTGATGAGGATGACTGTGACTCCGATAGGTATTGAGCTCTCGAATTCGAACCACTGCTTTTTATTTATTAGATTTGAATAAAAATGTCATTGAATGATTAGAATTACACATTTTCAATTAAAATCAATTGTTTCATTTCAATAATAATAATCGAAGAGAGATTCTGAAACGAAACCATACATTTTAAGTAGTTTTTTGTCCGACTGAGGATTTGCCGCATTTTATATGGTGGACAGTTGTTTTTTCTATAAAACAAATCTCTCTCAAATATAAATTCATTGGTGTCGGAAATATATTAATAATTTTAAAAACTCAAAAAAATCGCCGACTTCCATCTGTCGGACAAGAAAAACGCCACATTTTTTTTGTCGGACAATTTCATTTTCATATTTCATATGGTTATATCAACCGATTCTGAAAAAATCAGAAGGATATTAATAATTTAAAAAAATGCGATTTTTAGTCATGTTCATGTTGGTGGACACGCTCAAAGCCACACGATTTTTGTCGGACAATCATGTTTTCTGATTCCTCCTAGATTGTTTTTATGATTGCATTTTACAAGAAAAGTATATGTATGATTTAAAGAAATTGAAAATATGGTCGATTTACGAAATGTTTGCTGAAAAAAAGCCGCGACTACAAGAAAAATGACAGAGGAAAAATGTGGTAGACTCAACTTAATCTAGCTATACAGAAAGTAAGAAAAATATATTAATAATTTGTAATTTGGCCCACCGGCACCCAGACTACCATACTCAAGCCGTTCTCGGCGGAGACGAGCTCGCATGTTTAGCAACGATCGTATTTCATAAACAAACCTTCGGCAAAACTCGGCGGAGAATTCGAACAACGTCGGAATCTGGTTATTTTCACTTTTTTCTGTGTTATCACTGATGAGTTGCCATGGAGATACGCCATATACATTGAAATTTGACAATTTGTATGACAGTTCGACATCCGAGCTCGTCTCAAGGTTGGTCGGTAGCTGAGCATCGACGAAGTATTGCTTGAGTAGGTACTATGAGATGAAAAGGAATGCTTGAGAACTGCTTGAGTACGAGAACTGACGGAGCATCGACTATGAGTACGGGCATAAACCACCTGGCCGGTATTGCCCCGCTGACCAGGATTCCCCGACTTCCCCCTATACGATTTAGAATTTATGTCCAGGTGAAGAAATTTCATTATCAAAATGATTTTTCAATAGCTCGAACGTTGCACGCGCCGCCGTTTTGTTTATTATTTGATTGAAAACATTGCCATATACGAGAAGAAGTGCGTCGGGTACCATTATTTCATAAAAAGTTACTTTTCGTTGTAGATTTTGGGCTGGCGTGATCATTAGGCAGAATTTTTTGAAAACGTAATGCTGTATTCACAATGGACGTAACCATAAAACTCCCGAAACGTAAACGAAAAACGCAAAGTTGAACCAATGCAAATCATATGGAACTGTTCACAATAGGCTCTGTAATTTTTACGTTTACGTTAAGCTTATGGTAGTCCGTAATTCTAACGTTAATTATAGAAATTTGTTCACATTCTGTGATTTGTAGGTCTAACTCACCAACGTCGTTTTTTTCTTCTTTAGAATTTTGCTCTTCAATTTCTTTTTTTTTTAAAAACATCGTCTCAATAAAAACAGACTTAATACTTCATACATTTTTAATTAATGACAACACTTCACAATAATCAAATGTCAAAAAATTCATAGAACACTTACTATAAAGGTACAGAAACATCTTCTCACTCTACAAAAACGTCAATAATTTGCTACTGCGCCCAAAGTCCATTCTGAACACCATTACGTTTACGGACAAAGTACGTTTACGTGTTCGTTATGGTTACGTCCATTGTGAATCAGCACTAAATAGTCAATACGCAATAAGTGTGATGTCACCAGTTCAGTGACAAGGTTTAAAACAAACCTCATTTACACTGGAATTAGAACTACCGATTGTTCTAGGTACAATCTCGTCGTGTTGAAAAAATTTTCAAGATAAAAAAGCTGTTGACTGCTTGGTTTTCCGGCCATATAATTTTTGGATTGCATTAGGGAATTATTGACATATTATGTACCTATATTTTTGGAAAGCTGATGAAACAGGGAAGTCTTTCTGCACATTTGTACACCAAGTTCATAATACTTTTTTCGGGTAATTCCCAATTCTTTCATAAAAATTTCATGAGGAAAACAGGTGCAGCCATTCATGACTCTGTATATATTGGGTTATCTGAATTTTTAGTGAATACTTTTTCGCAAGAAGTAAGGACCGTCTCCTCAGATTTGAATAAAATATTCATTGAATATTTAGATTCGAGGTGTTTTCACAAAATTAATTATTTTCGATAACAAAGCAGAAAATTTCAAAAAAGTTGATCTTCGTAACCATATATTTTCAGACAATACTTCACTCGACGCAATTCATTTCAAATGACGGCTAGTATATCCCTTTTCAAGGTTCGCATGGAATTACCAAACACCCTGTTCAACTGAAATTTGGCATAGTTTTCGGGCGATTTCCTTGATATCCCCAGAAAAATCTGAATTGTCATAAAAGTCCTGTTGGTAAGCTGCGGTGAATAAATTCATTTTATCAGTTACGGTTATTTTTTAAAAATGATTAATAAAATTAGATAAACTCGTATAATCAACAATAAATTTATTCTTCATTGCCCACTTATTAAATATAGAAGAGAATTTGGATTTTCCTGTTAAATTAATTGGTAACGGATACAACAAAACTACAGAGAAATGGGCATGTCATTTGGTGTGAACTTTTTATTGTAATATTTATGTCCAATTACAATTATTGTATATATTTGTGGAGAGTGGATACTATGAGAAATGAACTTGAAAATATATTCGAAATTAACACTCGAAAACAAAAAGTTTGGCGTCCAATACTTATGACACTTTGTATCCTAAAATAACTTCAAAAATCTGTCTTCTATTTTTGTACCTCGAATTCAGAAACACGCTGTAAATCTAGAGTTGTGAGAACAAGAAGATTTTCAATTTTTTTCACTTGAAGAAAGCTCCTTTCGTTCTTCAATTCTTTTGACATTATCCCAGCTAAGTATACAAACTTTTTTCAGTCAAAACCCAAAAAAGGTATTTCATCTAATTCTATTTTGCTCAATGAAACATTCCGAATGATTTTTCGTGTTTTTTCAACTATTTTCCTCGGTTAATCAATATTGGACTAAAAAGCAATAAAACTCACTTCTGACAGTCGTTGGATTGAGGGACACATCTGCGCTCAGTATTCCTCCGCAAATTCTATCCACACTAGCTATCGGGCCTGATGGAGGTCTACCAACATTTGACACCATCGGTATTATAAGGTAATCAGCCTGACAGTAATTCGAACCTCCCGTGCTTCCCACCATGGCAGGTACGTTATTGTTAGAATTTCCGCTGAGGGTGAAAGATTGGACAGGCCTGTTATCTGTAATCCATAAGGGCATTTCAAAACTCAAACATATACATCAAATTTTCATTTCTGTACTGACCTGGATCTGGATACTGCGTATATTGAACCCCGCAAAAGTTTCGGTCTTGTCGTATGCAAATTCCGTAATTTGGTTCGACAGTTGAAGACCTGTTGTGGAATTGTAGTTGAAAGATGTTATCTGTCCACTGACGGAAGAGAAATATTGCAGGCATCCCTCATCAGCTGTAAGTGAACATTATTTATTAAGACAGGCTCGTATCAATTTCTAATTACGGAAATCATAAATTTGTTTGTATGTCGACAAAAGACATGCTCTGACATTACTCAAAAATTTACTTCTCAACAAATTATAGCCGTTTTTTTGGTGTTCCTTCGTTTTAAAATTATAGGACTTGTTTTAAAATATTTACCGAAGATTATAGAGTATACTTCACTCAACGGCAAAATAATCGATCCACCCAAAATATGTATGTTTGAGTTTGTTAATTCATAACTATGTTATTTCAAGTCTGATTCGATTGATTTTTTTTCAATTGTAGCTATGTTCATCCTTAATCAATCATTTGTTTTTAATTTTAAGAAAACTGGGCGGTCATCGTTTTATAGAAGGTGAAACAAAATATGTTTTTTATCCCTGATGTGTTCCACTTGTTCCACCGTGTGATTTCCCATTTCATCGTCAGGACACATCTTCCCTTGACAATTTAATTTTTTGTTCATAAAAATAGCTCAATTTTTGTTAAAGATACAGGGTGTTCAGAGCAACCTCAAACTCCACAATTTCGCTATGGCTATGAAAGAACTTAAATCCGAACGTTATGAGAATAAACTGAAAACTGTGTGGAAACATGTTGTTCGGTATACACCGTTTATTGGAGACGAATTCGACCTCGCATACCAACTCTTGAAAATTTGCAGCAGCTCAGTGATGCTCTAATCGATTCAAAACCTTAATGAGGACATGCCGAGACGAATTGCACCGGTTATCTACGTCTGGGCGGAAAACGCGTTATGTTTTGACTTAGTTTTTTGTTTGTTCTCATTAGGTCAGAATTTTAGGTTGAATTTGTTGAAGTACTGTTGTAGCCTTAGCGAAATTTATCGGTGTTATAATCGACGATAACGTTTTGAGGGTTTACGCAGAGACTGCAGGACAATTTAAAGATATCATGAGATGAAGAAATGTCTTTTTAGCGAGTCTAAATAGATTCTCTCTATTGATATTGTGGAAATCGATTTTCATGATAATTTGGTGATCGTATAAGCATCAAATTATCTGACAAAATTATTAGCAATTTGTGTTTCCTGGTTCTCTTTTCTTTTTTGTGATGTGGATCGTTGGATAGAGTTAATATGGCTTGTTCTATTTTGAATTCGAATGATATTTCTTCACGAAATTGATCAACAAAGGCAAACAAAACAAACACAAATAATTCAAAATGTTTTTGACATTTATGAAAATTCTCCTGCGACTACTTAATTGCTAGCGAAAACTCAGAATCCGTCGTTAGGTTTAGTTTCTGATTATCACCCCTAAAAAACGGCCCTTGCAATTTATCCCTTTCTCATTTTTCTTTCTAAACGATGACCCAGTGAAAGAAAAACATAGTAAAAGAATTTGTCATCATTTTACGTAGATTCAACCCTTAAAAATAATAATTATAAACTGGACGTATAAACAGACGTGAATTTCCCTAACTTAGACAATTCGCGTTTGCTATGTGAAGCCATTCAAATGTTAATGGGATCCTCGATCAATGGAAAGCGTTTGCTCGCTAGTTAAATTCACACTAACCGCTGACAAATGAAACAGCTTTCGCGGGAAGAGAATTTCCGGACTCCAAAAACTAGCGATGAATATGTCTAATTCAGTTTTTCGTCATTGAGATAAGAATTAATGATTCACATGGTAGAAGCGCAAGCACTATTTGAAGAATTTTCCTCTAAAGGAGTGTTGTTCCTCGGAAAAAAAATATTAAAGTTTTGAAGTTGTTTGTTTCTGGGGTAATTGGATTTACGGTCAGTCGTAAACTTAATTTCTCGATGTTGCAGAATGGTGAATGCGCAGGTTCGCCTATTTGCCACTCGTATTAATCTCTATTTGACCGAACTCATTCATAATATTATATTGTTTGAGAACATGAGGTCATCACATTAAACGGCTGATCGTAAATACGATAACTCCCGAAAGGAATTACTTCAAAATGGGAATTTTCACGGTAGGTTTCCGATTCGAACAGGAAAGTTGAATTCATAATGAATGAAATCAAAAGTTCCTAGGATATTCAAAATGGTCGATTCTTAATATGAAAATGTATAAAAGCTTCTGAGCTCGTACACGAATTCCTAGATTTTAAATGAATATAATTCTTTTGGTACCTTAGATGCTACTTCAATAAGCTTTATGATGGGTGTGGCAGAAAATTTTTAAGAAGATATAGTATTTTCTGTGAAGTGTCTCGCAAATATTTTCAGAGCATATCTGATTCTTCAATATCGATAGCATAACATCAAAACGGCTTATGTAATTTGATAACACAAAGTATGTTACCATCCAACTGAAAGAGACTTTTTATGCCGAAACCACCAAAATGTCAGCAGTGAATCTCTCCAATTCAAATGCACCACTTCGCGAATAGGTATTCAATTTCACAGTGTGCTCGTAACCAAATATTCTTCAATGAAACAGACGTGAGTTTCCATAACTTAGCCAATCCGCGTTTGCTATGTAAAGACATTCAAATGTTAATGGGATCCTCAATCACTAGAAAGCATTTGCTCTCTAGTTAAATTCACACTAAATGCTGACAAATGAAACAGCTTTCGTCGGAAGAGGATTTTCTGGGTTCGAATAGCGATTAATATGTCTAATTTAGATTTTCATTCTTGAGACAAGAAATAATGGTTCACATGGTAGAAGTGCAAGCAAAATTGGTAGCATTTTCATGGAAGTTGTGTTTCTTCTCGAAAGAAAACTATTTTTTGAAGTTGTTTATTTCGGAGGTAATTATATTTACGGTCAATCGTAAACTTAATCTCTAGGTGTTGCAGAATGGTGAATGCGCCGGATAACATACACTCACAGGCAAAATAATCGATCCACTCAAAAAATCGATGATAAAACGATAATAAATATGTAATTTCAAGTTCGATACAATTGAATTTTTTTTCAATTGTAGGTTTGTTCATCCTTAATCAATCATCAGTTTTGAATTTCGAGAAAACGCGTCATTGTAAACACTTATACTGGGTGAAACAAAATCTATTTTTTCACCCTAATTTTGGAACCACCCATGGTGTTTTCCAGTTGTTCCATCCTGTGATTTCTTATTGCATCATCAAGACACATCTTCTCTTGACAATAATTTAATTCTTCATTTATAACAACAGCTCGATTTTTGTTAAAGGTACAGGGTTTTCAGAGCAACATTAAACTCCACAATTTCGCTATGGGTATGAAAGTACTTTCACAGATTTAACCTTAAACGCGAACGTTATGGAAACAAACATATTTTCCTTATACACCGTTTATTGGAGACTATTTCGACCGCATCAACCACATGTGGCTAGGATTGTCAGGGAGTATTTAGCAGAGTCTGATATCTAAGAATTCAATTGGCCTGCTCTAAGCCCAGATTTGAACCCAATTGGTCATGTTTGGACACTTTTGGGAGGAAAATTCGCTTTCGCGTACCAACTCCTGAAAATTTTGCAGCATATCAGTGATGCTGTATGTAAATTGATTCAAAACCTTAATAAGGAAATGCCGAGACGAATTGCATCTGTTATCCGTGTCTGAGCGGAAAACACGTTATGTTTTTGACTTAGGTTTCAGTTCATTTTCATTAGGTCAGAATTTCAGGTTGAATTTGTAGAAGTACTATTGTGGCCTTAGCGAAATTTGATGTTTTACTGAAAACCCTGTATCTTCAACAAAAATTAAGCTATTGTTATAAATGAAGAATAAAATTGTCAAGAGTAGATGTGTCTTGATGATGCAATAAGAAATCACACGGTGGAATAACTGAAATACACCAGGAGCGGTTCTGAATTTGAGGTGAAACAATAGATTTTGTTTCACCCTGTGTAAAATAACGTACATTTTCTTGAAATTAAAAACTGACTCTTGATTGAGGATGAACATACCTACAATTGAGAAAAACATTCAATCAAATGGGACTTGAAATAACATAAATATTGATGAACAAACTTAATCGATTTTTTTGAGAGGATCGATTATTTTGCCGGTGAGTGTATTTGCCACTCGAATGAATCTCTATTTGAACGAACTCATTCATAATATTATATTCTTTGGGAACATGAGATAATTACATTAAACAATAACTCCCGAAATGGATAACTTCTATATTGGAAATTTTCAGGGTAGGTTTCTAATTCGCATAGGAAAGTTAAATTTATAATGAATGAAATGAGACCGAAAGTGCCTAGGATATTCAAATTTGAATGGTCGTCTGCTCAATATAAGAAACGCACAAAAGCTTCTGACCTCCTACATTAATTCCTTGAAAGTGTCTCGCAAATATTTCAGAGCATGTCTGATTCTTCAATATCGACAGCATAACATCGAATCGGCCTATGTAATGTGATAACAACACAAAGTATGTTTCCGTCCCATTGAAAGAAACTTTCTACGCTGAGACCACCAAAATGTCAGCAGTGAATCTCTCCAATTCGGTCGCACCACTTCGCGAAAAGGTATTCAATTTCACAGTGTGCTCGTAACCAGATATTCTTCAATGAAACAGACGTGAGTTTCCATAACTTAGCCAATTCGCGTTTGCTATGTGAAGCCATTCAAATGTTAATGGGATCCTCAATCACTGGAAAGCGTTTGCTCGCTAGTTAAATTCACACTAACCGCTGACAAATGAAACAGCTTTCGCGAGAGGAGGATTTCCTGAGCTCGAAAAACTAGCCATCAATATTTCTAATTTACTTTTTCATTATTGAGACAAGAAATAATGGTTCATAGGGTAGAAGTACAAGCAATATAGGTAGCAATTTCATGAAAATAGTGTTTTATCTCAAAAAAAAATTTTGAAGTTGTTATTTCGAAGGTAATTGTATTAAGGTCAATCGTAAGCTTATAACTTACGGTTGCAGAATGGTGAATTCGCCGGATAAGTTATTTGCGGATCGAATCATTCTTTCTTTGACCGCCTTGGATTCAATAAGTTTAATGATACTCTTTGAGAACTTAAGATCATTGTATTATAAGGCTGTTCGTGAATACGATGACTTCGAAAGGAATTTCTTCTAAACTTGAAAATTTCAGGATAGGTTTATAATTTTTTTATAGGAAACTTGACTTCATGAACGAATGGAATGAAACCAATTGCTCTCAGGATACTAAAATTTTTCCCGAACGGATTTTTTAACAGATAGTAGTAATTTTGTAAAAGTTCTACATCGATATCAGGAAGGTAATGGAATACAAATTCGGAAATCAGTCGCTTTACGTGTCCGTGAAGTTAGCACCCACTTTTTCGAAAATGAAAAAAATTTTTCTTGCATTCGTTAGTAACTCGTTAGTACCTATTTGTAACATCAAAATTTTCGTTTGTACCTCAAAGAAACTGGTGGAAAAACACCGCATTCCGCTGGGTGCTAACTTCACGGGCACCCACATTTTCGAAAATTGAAAAAATAATTGTTGCATTCGTTAGTAACTCGTTAGTAACTATTTGTAACGCAAAGAATTTGTTTGTAACCTTACCTGTCATGAGAAAATGACACCCCTAAAATGCGAAGTTAGCACCCACTTTTTCGAAAATGAAGAAGATTTTTTTTGCATTTGTTAGTAACACGTTAGTAACTATTCGTAACTCAGAAATTTTCGTTTGTGACCTAACCTGTAATGGAAAAATTACACCCCTAAAATGCGAAGTTAGCACTCACTCTTTCGAAAATGAAAAAAAAATTTTCCATCCGTTAGTAGGTCGTTAGTAACTATTGTAACATCAAAATTTTTGTTTGTACCTCAAAAGAACTGGTAAAAAAATAACGCATTTCGCTAGGTGCTAACATCACGGGCACCCACATTTTCGAAAATTAAAGAAACATTTGTTGCATTCGTTAGTTACTCGTTAGTAACTATTTGTAACGCAAAAAATTTTGTTTGTAACCTTACCTGTTGTGAGAAAATGACAACCCTAATATGCGAAATAAGCACCCACTCTTTCGAAAACGAAGAAGGTTTTTTTGCATTCGTTAGTTACATGTTAGTAACTATTTGTAATTGAAAAAATTTTGTTTGTAACCTAACCTGCAATGGAAAAATTTCACCCCTGCGAAGATAGCACCCACTTTTTCGAAAATGGAGAAAATTTTTTTTCCACTCGTTAGTAACTCGTCAGTAACTATTTGTAACACAAAAATTATCGCTTGTAAAATATCATTTTGCCTTAATGTCTGTAATTTTAGAGTTTTGAACCTACAATGGCCTAAAACGATAAGGTTCGACTGATGACGAATCCGTGGTTAAATTCAATTCTGTCCGTGGAGGTTGCCCTAGAGACTTTATTTTCAGGGTGTGTAATTGATTCGCAAATGCCGCGGTTAGGTTCGTTAGCCACCCAAATCGTACATGGTGTTCCATAGAATATGGTCATTCAAAATTTTTGTTCCTCAATATCTCAGACAAAACAAAACCAATCGAAAGGAAATTTTGCGGCCACATGAAGATGCTTATAATAAGCCTTATGAAAAATGTTGTGGCCATTCTTACCTCCAAAAAATTCGGAGGAAAAAAACATTCGAGATCGTTTGAATGTAATATATAAAATGCTTTTTTCGAATATAAAGAGCCATCTGGGAACACGATTTAACTACTTGAATGATCGACTTCAAAAATTCAAAACTGTAGAATTTTAGGGTAGGTTCAAGAGTTTCTTCAAAGAAGATAATGAAATCCATGGCTATCAGGATATTCAAATTTTGATTGCCGTTTTCCTAATGAACAAGCACTCAAAAACTTCTGTCTCAACTTTGAGGCAATTCTCAGTTTTCTATGATCATAATCATTCATATTAATATTCACGGAAAATAAATATAAATGAGAATGAACATATAACTGAGATCTATAATAGTTCTTACCTTTATAGTTTGAACTGCATGGTATTTGGCTTATTCTTATTTTCCAAGTTCTGTTGAATGATGCTCCATTTGTTACGATTGATAACACCATGGAATTTTGAGGGTCACTTCCAGCATCCAAATAAACTACAAAAAACCTCATTTTATTTCATGTTTATATTATATTTTTGTGTTCTGATGAAAAGTAGATATACAGTGGAACCTCCTTATAGCAAACGTCCGTATAACGAATCTGTTTGTATAACGAATTTCGTTAAAGACATTGCACCTTGAATCACAATTCCTTGGAACGAAGTATGTAAAATCTCCCATATTTCAGAAACAAGAACATCACTCTTTGAATGGGTATTGGTTAAAAGGTATAAGGGTGGATTTCTTCTATAATTAAACCGGAAGTAGGTAAGAAATCTCGACCAAAAACTAAACCATTACAGTAGGCGGATAGATCCTTCTGAAACGTTGAAATCATCTGGAAATGCAATAATGACAGTGTAACTATAAATGATTTCAACCCGCCGAAAAACTAAATCGTGAAGAGGTATTTGGTCCATTGAAGGGGTTCTGGAAAATATTTTTGAATCTTTGAGAATATGCGAAGTTTTTTATGAGAATAAAATTGTGAATAGATATGTATTGTATAAAATGCCTATAAGCTATTAGAAACGCACTCATACATTTTCTTGATTATGTATATTATGTATTGACAATAAAAAAATGCTAGGAAATATTGCTTCTTTCGACACTTGACACTATTAGGGATTACAAATTTTCCGAATTTCAATTTACCGGTAATTCGGTAAATTATTTGAAAAATTACCGATTTACTGGTTTTTTCTTACCGAAAAAAAAATTAACCCACAAAATTAATAAAAAAATTTATTTCATTCTTAATCAATAATAAACACAAGAAAGTGAAACTCTAGGTAAACTAAAAAAAAATAATATGCCAGTGAAACTCGAAATGGTCTAGGTATATAATAAAAAAATATCGGTCGCTTCTTACTTAATATTTCGATTTTTTTTGTTTTATATTAAAGACCCTAAGAAAACGCAGTTTTTCAAGACTGTTATCCTCAGAGTAAAAAGTAAACCTAGAGTTGCCTTCACGCATTTGTTATGCAGCCAAGTAGAATCTGTTTATACGCGCGAACAAACTTCCGGCGTTGCGAAATCGTGCCGTATGTTTATTCCATATTGGGATAATTGCTTTACCGCTCTACCACTCTGATTCTAACGGCTTACGTCTGTTACAGATAATTAATTCTGTCAGTTTGGCAACATTGTCTTTTAGTGTTCAGTTTCTTGATGCGATGTTTACATTTTCATTTCGATTTGACGTTCATAAACTGAATTATTTCAATGATTTGGTGGCAGTTTATTGTTGCTTAAGGCTATTTCGTTAATTATAGCTAGGCTAGGGCAAAATTACGAAAATGTTGTATTATATTCAGGAATAGGAGAAATGAAAATCTAACCAATTGTTTATTTCACCCCAGTGTGGCAGTAAAATGCTTTCCATCTCGCTGTTATGCTTGGTTGATTACAATGCAGTACTTTTCAAGCGTAGGGGCATCTCTATGTTTATTTCTTACTCTGAGGTGTTATGACTTAGCCGCGACCTAATCTCAGTTCAAAGTGTTTCTGCCGCAGAAAAGGCTCTTTCGAACTCCACACTAGTAGGCCAAGTTTTCAAGTATTTCTCCTGAATCCCCTCCTTCCGAAAATATTGCATTTCGGTTTTCACACACTGTGCTGAACATTGTTGAACGTAGCCTGATGTCTTCTGATTGGAAGGGTACTGTTTATTTAAATTTTGTTTTCATCCCTAATTGGAGATTTTCTTTAATGGACAATGCAGCACTATCCGATTTGGATGTTGTCAGCTTGGCATTTTGACCGAAATTACCGGTTAAAAGATGCCGATTTCTTCGTCGGTAATCGGTAAACCGGTATGCAATTCCTAGACACTATGTATACAGGGTGAGTCTTTGACCTTGCAGAATATTTTAACACAAGATTCCTGAAGCCAAAAGAAAACATTTTTTTCCATACCATTTTTTCCGATACGGCTTGGTTCGTAAGATACAGACTGTTGAAAATCCATAAAAAAATTTAATTTTCGATCATATCTCGCGAACGATCTCATCGAATGAGATGATTTTTGGAATATAGTTTTTTATTGATACGATGAATGTTCCTGCATTACAAAATTTCATCCACATCCTCCTGTTTCTTTAATATGACTATAACATTTCATAAAAATACCAGAAATTCAAAGAATCCAACTTTTAAAAATAATTTGAATGCTATTCAACGAATTTTTGACCATTTTGGAAAGTAAAAGTATTCCTTATTTTTTTTCGTATGATGCGTCGTTTTCGAGTAATCTGAAATTCAAAAATAAAAAATATCTGTGAAATTCCGAGTATTGGGTACTTTGGCTGAATGCAACTCTGTTCAAAAAATTCACAGAATTCAATTTTCCCTATGTGGTCACTTTGACAAATTTCAAGAATAATTCGAGAATTTGTTATCTGGAATGATGAATGGTAAGAGAACTAGCGGATTTTCTTAAAAATGGGGTTATAATGAATAAGCTCACCTCTATACTTCTTCAGTGTAAATCCTTATCTATTCAAGCAAATTTCCACACCACTTTCGAAGTACCTATTGCAATTTTGTTTCGTTGAGCTTTGACATACGTTGATCCAAATTTACATTACGTTAGAATACGTTCATTTCTCATTTATTCATCATATGTATTTATTACCACTAAAAGACCTTAATAAGTTAATATTCATGAAGTCGTATGATTTTGAAAAACAAACTAACCACAGAAAACCGATGTCAAAGAATCTAGTGTCACTTCTGTGACTTTCACCATGCGGACCACAGAACATAAATATGCGGACACCCCTTGAAATTCAATCGCCCCAACTGGTGTTTATGAACGTGAAATGTCATGCGTGTTATGGTTGAGTTGAGTTGTTGTTTTGATTTCGGAAGATTTCAAGAGAGAAGGAAATGAATGCTATAGCTAGAATAGGTGGTTTAAAAGTTAATCCGATATAATCAAAAATGAAGTATACATCAAGAAGAGATTATTCTGTTTTCATCACTAGCAAAATTTTGGATGAATCAATCATTGCATTAGAAAATATACAACTGGTATTGAAAAAGTGAGTTCATATTTCTTTCTTTAATACAGCAGCTTATTTGAAAATTTCGAATGGTATATCTATTATCTACTCGTTTCTTTGATACAATAGCTTATTTCAAAGGTTTGAATGCTATATCTCGTACTTGCAAAAATTCAGTGGTTAGTTTACCAGTGGCGGCATAGCTCATTCTGAAAACTAAAAAGGGCTATATCTTCTTATTTAGGCCGAATCGGAAAAAATGGTATGGGAAAAAAATGTTTCTTTTGGCTTCAGGAATCTTGTGTTAAAATATTCTGCAAGGTCAAAGACTCACCCTGTAGAAAGAAAATTCTGTATAACGAAATTTCCTTGAAATGAAATTTTTTTGTGGATTTTGTGATTTCGTGAGAGGGAAGCTCCACTGTATTTCAATTTTCAAATTGATATTTGGGTTGATATAACTATAATAATTTCAAGTCGTGCACTCCTTAGTAGCGTCGAATTTTATCAACAATATATGGTGTAAAATATTCGAAGATTAAGACTTTTTTAGTAAATTTCAAATTTCGGTTACGTTTTAGAGTCTGTTAAAATTTTTGAATTCCAAACGTTTAACTATCGACTAGAGAGTTATCTGTTTTATTGAGTACATCTATGCATAATAGTCTAAGAGCTGGCTACGGAGGGGAAAGGTCACTAGGTGCAAGGGTAATTTTATCGTTCATAGGTTCGATTGTTTCCGACATAGCGTAAGGCGGGCAGCCAGAAGGCACACTGGAAGAATAACGCAAGGGTAGGGGGTTAAACATGCAATTTTTTCACGAAAAAACAAGTCATAAGGTGCAAAGATGGCCATTTGTAGAATAATCGAAGGGTAGTATGAGTAAGCAGGAAAAAACATTGACAGAAGGCTGAGTGGAAGAATAACGCGAAGGGAGGGGTTAAACATGATGCATATTTTTTCGAGAAAAAGTCATAATGTGCAAATATGGCAATTTGTAGAATAATAAGAGGTAGTAGGTACAAGTAAGTAGAAAAAAACATTGCCAAAAGGCTATGTGGAAGAGTAACGCGAAGGGAGGGGGTTGAACATGCAATTTTTACGAAAAAAAATCATGAGGTGTAGAGCTGGCAATTTGTAGACTAATAGGGGGTAGTATGGGTAAGTCGAAAAAAACATTGGCAGAAGACAAAGTGGAAGAATAACGCGAAGGGAGGGGGTTAAACATGCATATTTTTTCGAAAAAAAAGTCATGAGGTGCAAAGATGGCAATTTGTAGAATAATAGGAGGTATTATAAGTAAGTAGGAAAAAGCATTTCCAGAAGGATATGTGAAAGAATAACGAGAAGGGAGGGGGTTAAACATGCATATTTTTTTCGAAAAAAAAGTCATGAGGTGCAAAGATGGCAATTTGTAGAATAATAGGAGGTAGTATAAGTAAGTAGGAAAAAGCATTGCCAGAAGGCTAAGAATAACGCGAAGGGGGAGGGGGTTTAAACATGATGCATATTTTTTTCGAGAAAAAGTCATAATGTGCAAATATGGCATTTGTAGAATAATAAGAGGTAGTACCTACAAGTAAGTAGAAAAAAACATTGCCAAAAGGCTATGTGGAAGAGTAACGCGAAGGGAGGGGGGTTGAACATGCAATTTTTACGAAAAAAAATCATGAGGTGTAGAGCTGGCAATTTGTAGACTAATAGGGGGGTAGTATGGGTAAGTCGAAAAAAACATTGGCAGAAGACAAAGTGGAAGAATAACGCGAAGGGAGGGGGTTAAACATGCATATTTTTTTCGAAAAAAAGTCATGAGGTGCAAAGATGGCAATTTGTAGAATAATAGGAGGTATTATAAGTAAGTAGGAAAAAGCATTTCCAGAAGGATATGTGAAAGAATAACGAGAAGGGAGGGGGTTAAACATGCATATTTTTTTCGAAAAAAAAGTCATGAGGTGCCAAAGATGGCAATTTGTAGAATAATAGGAGGTAGTATAGTAAGTAGGAAAAAGCATTGCCAGAAGGCTAAGTGGAAGAATAACGCGAAGGGAGGGGGTTAAAATAGTGATGGAAAATCATGGATCCCACTATGAATTCAAATGGTTTGAAGGGCCGCAGTTACCACCATCCGTCAAAGATGTCGTCGTTGATAGTGATAATTCCGAAAGTAATTTTGAATTCAATTTGATAATTCATCCATTCGATAAAAAAATGATTTTCTTTTCAGCTGAAGATGATGATACGAATGTGAGAGCGATGATATTGAACCTGAGCACCTGTTTGAAAATGAAAAATTTTCCGCCGATTCATTATTATTTGACTTAAAATAATGAGATTGATTTCGTAACGTCATGGACGAAAATTTGTACAAGAAGTAGAAATAGAATAACCTGATCGTTATAGTTTTTCATTAAGACTTTTTTTCCGGAAAAAAGATGTGTGTTCAACCCCCTCCTCTCCCGTCATTTTTCCACTTAGACTTCTGGAAAAAAATTTTCTACTCACGTATATAACCACCGATCAATCTACAAACTGCCAGCTCTGCACCTCATGACTCCTTTTTGGAAAAAAAAATGAATTTTTAACCCCAATCCTCGCGTTATTCTTCCACTTGGTCTTCTGAAAATGTTTTTTCCGACTTACCCATACTACCCCCTATTATTCTACAAATTGCCAGCTTTGCACCTCATGATTTTTTTTCGTAAAAATTGTATGTTCAACCCCTCCCTTCGCGTTACTCTTCCACTTAGCCTTCTGGCAATGTTTTTTTCTACTTACTTATACTACCTCTTATTATTCTACAAATTGCCATCTTTGCACCTTATGACTTTTTTTCGAAAAAAATGCATGTTTAACCCCCTACCCTTGCGTTATTCTTCCAGTGTGCCTCTGGCTGCCCGCCTTACGCTATCTCGGTAAACAATGGAACCTGTGAACGATAAAATTACCCTTGCACCTAGTGACCCTTACCCCTCCGTAGCCAGCTCTCAGTCTATAAGAGTGTATCATTTATGCAGTTTTTCTTATAATTTACTTATACCTGTGAGTTATATTTCAGCAAAAGATCAATGAAAATGTTCAATTCTTCTTGGAAGTATTGATGCAACTTACTGTGGTTTCCACTATTCATGCCACAAATTATTGGTACAGATCCTGGGGCTCCAGCTATAATGAACTGGTCGTTTTCACAAATATGGTTTTGCGTTTCAGGTCCCATAAGCACGAAATCATCGAAATCCATCCTGAAGTGAAGCACTCTTTATCTTTTAATTTCAATAAAGTTGGAAATAAACTCACCTGTATTGGCAGATATCTGGACTCACTTTCAGCAGGGTTATTTGACAAGTACCAATTCCATCATACGGTTCTGGATAATTGTTATTTACAAACAGCGTCCTATTTTCCCTCACAAAAGTACCGCAAGACTGTAAAACTTGAAGACAATTTATAGTTAAGTTCAAACATATTGAGTTCCTATGTTTTAGATATTTCTGATTTTCAATAGTTATGTCATTCTATTCGTCCCAAAGTTCAGAATATTATCACTTATCAACGAAAAAAATTCATTTATCCACGACCATTGCAAATGTCGTTCATTGTACTCCTCTGTGCTCGTCCATAATAAAACCCATTAATCACAAGGGAATAATGGGATATTAATCGCTGCTGTCAGATGCTTCATAGATTTAGTTTTGATATAATATTCTTTAAATTGGTATTTCTCCAGTATTCTGAAGTACTTCAACTAACAAATATGGGTACCTATACCTTATCAATCGAGGGCCAAATCTACTTATATTATATCTATTGAATCATTTTTCATTACGAAATATACAATGACCTGTTCTTCAAAAATTTCTCATGTGTCAACATGACTTTTTCCACGCTTGTCATAGAAGGGTCTTGTCGCGGTTGCAAAATGTTAAAAACTTCAAAGAATATATACTGATGGACAAAATTAGCGCACCACCTAAAATTTCGTTAAATTTTAACAATTGATATCTTCCCAATCTTTAGTCGGATTTTAACGTTTTTTCTTTTAATTGGAGCTCTGTTATTGTCGAATTTCCTCCATTAAACAGAAGTCCAAAAAATAAAATCTCCATGTTGTACAGGGCGTTTAAATAATGTCATGTTTTATAGTCAAATTTCAACGTCTTCTGGGGGCAATGCCAGAATGCTGAGGTATATAAAAACAATAAAGCGTTGAAGCCTAATGTCTCTTGAGTAATTGGTTTATTTTAAACCAATTTATCTTGAAATCGTCCAGAGATATTCAACATTTTATCAACTCTTGTATTTTATGCATTAGCCATGAATATCTGCGCAACCATTTGTCCGATTGGATTTTTTTTTCAGTTGTAGTTCTTTTATTGACGAATATAATACTACAATGAGATGTTCAAAAAAAGAAATGCATCGTGCTGTACAGGGCGTTTAAATTTTCGGGTTTTTTTCATTACAGTTTAACGCCTTTTGTGGGCAATACCAGGCTTCTAAATATTCATTGTCAATATAATCGTATGAAATGCAAGATGTTATAAAAATGTGAATATCTCTGGAATGGCACAAGTTAAATTGCTTTTTAAAAAGCAAAATACTCAGGAAACATCAGGCTACATCACTGTATAGTTTTTAGAAGCCCCTTATATCTGGTATTGCCCACAGAAGGCGTTAAACTGTAATGAAAAAAACCCGAAAATTTAACGTTCTGTACAGCCTGATGCATTTCTTTTTTGAACATCTTATGTAGTATGATATTCGCCAGTAAAAGAGCTACAACAAAAAAACATTCAAATCGGACAAATGGTTGCGAAGATATTCATGGCTAATGCATAAAGTACAAGATTTGATAAAAAGTTGAATATCTCTGGACGAACTCAAGATAAATGGTTTTTGAAAAAACAAAATACTCGAGAGATACTAGGCTACAACGCTTTATTGTTTTCATATGCCTCAGCAAACTGGCATTGCCCACAGAAGACGTTAAAATTTGACTATAAAACATGACATTATTTAAACGCCCTGTACAACATGAAGATTTTATTTTTTCGACTTCTGTTTAATGGAGGAAATTCGACAATAACAAAGCTACAATTGAAAGAAGAAAACGTTAAAATCTGAGTGAAGATTGAGAAGAGATATAAATTGTTAAAATTTAACGAAATTTTAGGTGGTGCGCGAATTTTGTCCATCAGTATATTATTCACTAGTCTATGATAAAGTATAGTACGGCTGTTATTCACTCGGTGATTTGAACTTCACCTCGTGAATAATAGCTATCATTATACGCTCGTTGCATAAATAATATTACGCTTGAGCGTTGCGATTTATAGGAAATTCATTCCCAAATTATGGAAATATCGTACAAAATTTGGGAGCAAAGCAGGACCAACATTATCCGTTATACCTACGCAAGATTATTGCTGAAGTTCACGAAAATGGTTTCAATGTTGATGCGGCAACACGTGTACGCACTCGTATACTTACAGTGCTGTGCGTACCTACTTCCAAAAATATCGGCTTAGTGGGTACGTTTACAAGCGAAATTTCTGTAATTGGGTCTTAGAGAAGCCTTTACACCCATTAGGAGTGTTTGGTTGGGCTTAGGGAACAATTAGGTACGGTCAATGGAGACACCTATCACACCATGATAAACGATTTTTTGTGTCCGCTCTTAATGGTATTGATGTGAACATTATTTGGTTCAGTTGGTTTATCAATTAGCCGCCGGAACGGTTTGCTTTGAATCAAATGGGTAGACGCTCACTTAGGAGGCGAGAAGCGAAGAGCCGAATCGTTAGACGCGAGGCATATTAGACGAGCACTTGGACGAAGCGAAGGAAGGAACTCGTCGTTTCTCTATTTTCGGCGCTGCTGGGAAAAAGTGTTATGCCGACAAACCAGAAGTAATTGAGCATTTCAATGCTAACATTGGTGATGCCATCGCTGATTTAAGACCCCAAACACTCCAGAAAGTGCTCGAAAGTAAGGCCTGCCGCGGCAGTCATATGAATGAAATAATAAGTTTTCTTTTTCTACCTGAACATTTGTACTTCACCACCACAAAAATTTTTTCATCGAAATTTCAAACCATTTTTGTCTTATTGCATTTTCGAATTTGAACTTTTGAATGGAAAAGAAAAGTTAATTGAAAATTGATTAGGTAATTGATTCATTTCATTTGAATTCCTTTCATTCCATGAACTTTTAGACGTCCCCTCTTATGTTCAACTCTTGTTTCTATTGGTTTATTTGATTCTTTGGCTAATTATTAATTATATTATTGAATTTAAGAATATTGAAGTTGTTAGGTACAGGTAACAGGACTGTTACAGAACTACTTATAAATGTATTTCATTGTAATCACCACGTATATCCTCAACAGTTTTTTTTTGTTATAGAGCATATGTCTTTTAAACTCCTTCGTTTCACGCATTTGTCTGATAAAGTAAAAGTTTGCGGTATAAACATATTACCTATAAGCTGTTCGCGATATTTCTTCAACTAAAAAAAGTCGGCTTATATACTCACATAAGCATAAGATAAGGCAAGCTTTATACAAAATTAATTATTAAATATTACTTTGTTCTACAAGTTAAAGTAGTAACATTTCGCTATTATCACTAGGCTAAGTCAGCTTCAATACTCACAAACACAACATGTTCCATAACCAGCTGCACAAGTTCCATCGCCTGATCCTCCTCTTTGAGAACATTCCATAGCACTCAAACATGTACCTCTATTCCCAGTTGGGCCTATACATTCTTCTCTATCAAATTGCACCAAAGTGAATAATGACAAAACTGCGGATAATCGGGTAGATTAATAAAAATTCAAATCATCAAGGGACAATAAAGATATTCCAAATTATACGCTCAACATACTTTCGCAGATTTACTCCTCAAGATCTGCGAACAGTTGATGAAATTATGATTAAAAATATTCAATACAAAATGACAACGCTTGCACAAATCTTCATAAACGTTCTAGCACATAAAATTTAAGGAAATACATTTTCGAACAATTCGATACTTCAGAAACTATTCGAAATATATCTCATTGTAATTTGAAGCAGATCGTGGATGGGATCACGCATACAAATATTCAACTATAATGCTAATACATAAATGCAGTTTTTTTCTATTTCGAAATATTTTTAAATGGTTGTGCAATTCGAAATGGATGCGTAGTAGTACATAATCGAAATAAAAACTTTGAATAATAAGAAAAGCATATTCATTATTTTCATAAAATTAGGGGTTTACCCAAAACATAATTCTCATTTCCTAAGCGCCAAAAATTAAATTATGGTGACAGATTCATTGAAAAAAAAAACCATTCAAATTGTTAGGATAAGTTTAGGATTTTTATGAGAAATTTAACTCTATAAATTGAGTAAAGTGAGACCAACAAATGAATAGAAGGAGACCAATAGTTCTCAAAATTTTCAAATTCAATTCTGGTTTCCTAAAGGAGCAAACGCGAAAAAGTTCAACACTTCACGTCAGTCTCCGTCAAGTTTTTTTATAATAACCTGACAACGTCAGAGCTCTCCAATGTTTTGATTCGGTATTCTCAATTAAGTATTCGTTATCGTCTCAGAGATAGCTGATTTAATGAAATTCAGTTCTAAGCAAGTTGAGTACCTAGTCTTCAACGAGAATCAAGTTTTCATTTGCATCAATGGTGAAGGGCAATTTTTTAGCTTTGAGTAACGTACAAAACTTAAAATTTGAAAGTTGCAAGCTATTAGGCGCTTGATAATATTGAAAACCCAATAATTCCAGTTGGAATTAGGTACCTGAAGAACTATCCATCTTATTCTATTTATGGATGATTTCATCTTTCTTCTTCAAGTTTTATATTTCATTGATATGAACAAGTGTGCGAAAGCTTACGACTTGTATTATTTTGTACCTACACAAAAGAAATTGGTTCTGTTAATATCAACAAAACTCATGTAGTATAATCACAAAGGTTAGAATTAAATGAACTGTCTCCGAAAATATTAATATTCATCGATTTTAAACTACACTCACCGGCAGAATAATCGATCTGCTCGATAAATCGATGCAGTTTGTTGATCCGTAAATGTGTTATTTTAAGTTCGATTCCTAAAAAAGTTGTTTTTGTAGGAAAATTATCAATGAGTTTCTGAAATCTTTTAATCCTTTCCTTCCAATATGTACCTACTCTAATAGGCGTTTTCGGAATCTTACTCAATCACTAACCCAGATTGAATATTGAATGATAAACAGTTCATTTGCTATCAATATTCAACCGGGTTAGTGATCGAGTAACTTTTGACCAATAGAATCATTTTCGAATAAAAACACCCCAAATTTGAATTTTGCGGAAAAGTAGTTTTGACCACCTGATTTTATCTACGCTTTAGAAATATGCATTAAATAATTTGAAACCACAGTATCTTTTCAAAATGCACTGGCATTTGTGCAAAACTATGGCATGATGTCTACATAGAAACAAGCTGTCGAAATGGTTTGAAACATTGCATTGCAATTGCGATTACAAATAAAAATTTTTGTTTCTTAAATTTACTCCAAGTACTCACATCTTCCATATCTACTTTGATTATTCATCATTTTCACTTGTTTCGTTGAGATTTTCTTCTTGATTCTGCCTTCAGCTACATTATTTACTTCACCGTACACGAAAAAGGCACTGAACATCACCAAAAAACCGTATAAAACGAGTAATTTAATGAACTCCATGTTAGCGGACTTTTCTATCTGCTTGAAAGCGCAAACTAACACGAGAAGGTGTTGAAAATTTGTGAAGAATGAAGACCGTTTTATAGAATCACGATTATAAGTAATGGCAAACTGAAGAATGGTGTTAATTTAATGCTCAATTTAAGAGGCGTCATAGGAAGAAATTACAGATGAGATGAAGTATATTTGCGCAACAACAGGAAGGAAATTCGGAAAAGACAAATAGGAAGGAACACCAACGTTGTGATATAACGAACAAAGAAAAGGATGTTTATTCTATTAATTGGTATATTTAAAGCAGTTACCTAAAGGTGATTATTCAGTACAATTTTTTGGGATATATCTTCCGAATAGTTGAAGATCATATTCTCGATCAAAGGGTATAGCCGGGTTTCAATGGTAAATCTGCCCCTGCAGCCTTTTCGATTCATATTGATTAGGCATTGAATGAAAATAATTCAGCAAACTTTTCAGCTTTTATCTCCAGCCATTTTTGAGATTTCTGTAAAAGACACTTTTTTCGTTTTTATTTTTTTCTCTTGTGAAATCCAAAATTTTCGAATGACGATTCTTTCTGTTGATTCTTTGCTATTAAGGGAATAGACGTATAATTTTTTCATGCATTTCTGCTCAAAAATCTATTTTAAGAAAAAAAATAAAATTATAGTCATTTGTTTCTCGGTGTTCTTCAAAAGTGTCCACCGCCATTTTTTGACAAAGAATGTCTTCTTTAGTCCTTTATACGCTAGAATTTTTCCACATTTTTAAAATTGGGGGATTATTTTGAAAAAAAACTGTTTGAATTTTAGGATTCAACAAGTATCCATCAAATATTGGTGCTGTTGTACTCATATTGGCTCCCTGAACAATATCAGTGAAAAAACAATTGGCGATCTGTCTTAGTTCGGAAGATATGGGCCCCCAAAGTCCGAAAAATATTTCACCTGAAAGTCACTTTTCTCACCGCAGAAACAATAAATTACCGCTTCATTAAGTTCAAGCCTCTCTGAACATTTTAACATGAAGATTTGATTCATTTATTTCAGATATATTCAATAGTTATTGCAAAAATATCGAAAAAATTCTAGGAACGTCAATGGAAAGATATACAGAGTGAACAACATTGAATTCAACTATATTTTTCAAATGAGACTTGTATATTCTTCCTCCTGATCTCGAATATAAATGCGTATGTGGATGTGTCTCTTCAATTTTCAGAGTTTCCATGTTTTGAAATGATGACACCGAATAAAAAAATATGTGAAATACCTACGAAATTCTTTATATCCAAACAATCTACTTAAAAGTATTATTTTAGGATGAATACTTATCAATTACTTAACCAATGAAGTTTGCTGAATTATTTTCATTCAATGCCTAATCAATATGAATCGAAAAGGCTGCAGGGGCAGATTTACCATTGAAACCCGGCTATACCCTTTGATCGAAAATATGATCTTCAACTATTCGGAAGATATATCCCAAAAAATTGTACTGAATAATCACCTTTAGGTAACTGCTTTAAATATACCAATTAATAGAATAAACATCAAAAATCAAATTGGCCACTTAAATATTCACGAACTTCCAAAACGCTATGCCAGATGGTTCTTGAAATTTGAAACTCTGTGGTGCTCAGAATAAGGAAGATAGACCAACATATGATACATATTCGAATTCAGGGGGAAAAGAGCTAACCAAATATGGAAAAAATATACAGAGTGTTCCATTTTAAAAAAATTAAGTTGCCATCAATATGTTGGCCACCCTGTATATATTTCAGTTTATGGAGTCATATCAACAAACCTCAGTTGATTTCGTGAAACTTTTAGATATACCAAAAATTTTTTTTTTACTCCTTTGGTAACAAAGTTAAAGAGGGGGTCAACGGCCATCTGTAAACACGTCAACAACTTCAAGTCTTGAAATTATCAAGGTAGGTTAAAAAATCTAACAGAAAATTTGAATTCATAAATGGTTGGAATGAAACCAATAGCTCTCAGGATATTCCAATTTGATTCATAGTTTTCCCAATACGAACTAAAACGCGTAAGCTTTCGACTAGGATGCGACTAAATCATCGTCTTGGCGGCGATCTCCGAAAAAGACCGTCCTCCGCTTGTTTTCCTACCAGTGGGTCGCAACGAAATCAAGATAAACAAACAAATCTACCAAGACACGATCTTAAGATCTGAGTTAAATTCGAAGGTACGCAAAACATTCGATTAGGAGCGTTGGACTTTCCAACAAGACTCGGCTCCATCGCATGAAGCAAATGGCGCGCAAAATTGGTTGAGATCGAACGTTTCAGTATTGATCGACAGTGGCTCGATTACGAAGTTTGCAGCATCTTACAGGCCCAGGTTGTTCTAAAAAAAGCCGTTTAAGTGAGGACGTCACTCGAGCAGCATGTGCCTCGTTCAGAAAGAGTCTCAAGTTCGTTATGAAGGCCAAAGGTCGTCATATTCCTTCGGAATAACACATAAAAAACTTCTAACTTTCTGCTTTTATATGAAAAATTTTGAGAAAATCCTTGAGCAAGAGTTTTTGAGCGCCCGTTCTTTGGTGGAGCAATAAGACTATTACCTCAAAATTTTATATAGGATTTGAGATTGATACCACATACCGATTCGGAAATTCACATCGAAAACATACGATATACAAGGCATCAGACAGAGAATTTTTCCCTCCAGTTGCACAGATGAATAGGCGAGATAATCAAGTGCGATAACTGAATGAATTCAACTGTCTTACTGCAAATATCTAGTCTTGTCTCTCTCTTATCGCAGTATGGTAGGGAACCCGAACTACACGTATAGAATTTTTAATTTGTCAGGCTGTCCGTAATACTCGATTCAAGTATTTACTGTTGCCTACCATACTAAAGAATTACGCTCCTCTAAACGATAAGAGAGAGACAAGAGTAGAATAATGAAGTAAGACAACTGAATTCAGTGTGTTACAGCAAGTGATTGTCTCGACTATTCATCTGTGCAACTGGAGGGAAGAATTCTCTGTCTGATGCATTGTATATCGTATATTTCAGATGTGAATTTCCAAACCTGTATATAAATGCAGAGTTTTCACCACAATCAGAATTATATTCTGAAAATTATTCAAAAAATGAAGGTGAATATTTGGTTTAACGCCTAGTTTTTAAAATATTTGGCATATTGTTTCGATATGATGTTGTGATGCCATATATTTTGAAAGTTATTCAAAAAAGAAAATATTTAAAAGATATACTTACAAAAATTAAATTCTATGGTTCTGATGATGCGATCCCCTTGAAATTTTTCGTGAACATTCAGTATAGTATTTTCCATTCTCAAAATGAATTTCACTCGATTCGAATATTCTATTATGGAAATATAAAGATTCTTCTTTCAATATTCCAATTGAATTTTCTATGGTTCTGTTAACACTATGGCCACAAAATTTTGCATCTTTCGGTACAACCATTGTTTGAACAATGGTACAACTATCGCCGTAGTGAAGGACCCGGGGGTCAATTCTCGATTATATATTCGCGATTCGACAATTATTGTCGACCAACTTCCCTGCTAAGTTGGTCGATATTTGTCGATTCACGAACACGACATAATTCAAGAATTGACCCCCAGAATGGGATATTGCATTCCTCGTTTCCTTTGCATTCAGTGCCTTTGCATCTAATTACAATATTTAATTGAGGTTTTACGATAGAGCTACGAAAAGAATGAAAGTATCGTTAAAAGAAGAGCATATTTCCCAAAATAGTGATCTTTGAAATCTTTCAATCCATGAAAGTAAGTAGAACGGAGCAGTATGGTATGTGGCAGATGCTCTGTACCGTCCGTTTATTCGCAGATATTACAGATGAATCTGTACGATATGTAGTCACGTGACTAAAAAATCCGTCTGCTCGAGGAAGTCAATGCCGAACGGGCTTATTATATCAATCTTTATTCACAAAAAAATATTCACTCGAATCAAATTTCCTGTTATGGAAATATGAATGTTTTTCTTTTCAATATTCCAATTGAATTTTCTATGGTTTTGTTGACACTATGGCCACAAAATTTCGAATGAATATTGAGAATATCGACCTCTATTCACAAAACAAACTATACTCGAATCGGATATATTTTCATGGAAATATGAAGTTTTTTTTTCAATATTCCAATTGAATTTTCTATGGTTCTTTTAACACTAAGGCCACAAAATTTCGCATGAGGCCTGTTATCAGAATCTTGCATTTGGCCGTAACATTTCATTCCGATTGGTTCCGTATTTCTGAGATAATGAGGAAAATTTGAATGAAGCTTTTTATGAGCATCTTGCATATGGCCGAAACATTTCATTTCGATGGGTTTCGTTTTGTAGGAGATATTTAGGAACAAAAATTTTGAATGGCCACATTTATGGAACGATTTGGCTGGTTACCGAACTCAACCGAGCCATTCGGGAGCCGAACTCATCCTGAAAATTTCAAGTCTCTAGGACAATCACTTCGAAAGTTTTTGTGCTAACGGATGGCCCCACGAACAGAATTGAATTTGACCACGAATTCGTCATCAGGGAGTCTAACCCTATCGTTTGAGACCATTTTCGGCTCAAAATTCGAAAATTGAAGGCATTTGGGCAAAACGATATAGCACTCGTTTAAGTAGAACGAGCGCTCAAATTGAGTGAATAAATATTGAAAATTAACAGAGATTTTGTATTTTTAGAGACGGACAGTTCAATTGCCGGACCCGGTATAATCGTCCTTTAATCACCTTTAGTCCAATAATCTCGATAATTATTTTATTTGTTTCTCATTTGTCAGTTTCCAAAACACAATATAATCAAGGAAGTTTATTTTTTCAAGTCACTAACTTGTAAAATTGACAGTTAACTTGTAAAACTTTTACAAGTTAGTAGTATTATTTACATTGAAAGTTGTCAAGTACTTGCTTCTAATTTAATTTATTCTTCTAATCTCAGAGTTCCTGGAATAAATGTATTTCTCAATAAACGTTCTCAAACTATTCAAAAACGATATTCGTACCTTGTTTTATTCGTATCTATTCGCTTTCCTTTTCACGTACTTGCTTCTAATTTCATTTATCCTTCTAATTTCATCGTTCCTGGAATGAATATTTTTAGTAATAAACGTTATAAAAGTATTAAAAAACGATATTCATACCTTGTTTCATTTGGATCTGGCCTTTTTCGTCAGAAATTAGCAAATATTCTCGAAGGACTTCCCTCTCGTAAAGCCACTGACAGTTGTCATAATTTTCCGATGTCATTAAATAATCATAAATAGCTTACGACATTTGCGACAAATTATTGAGATTTTTTTGGAATTTATCTCACCTTTTTACAAACGAGAAACAAATCAAATATAAAACAATACACGCAAGGTAACGGGTTTTACTGGCTCAAGGAGGTAACTGACTCGCCTGCGGCTCGGCAATTATATCCTCCATTCGCCAGTAAAAACCCTCTTACCTTGCTAGTAATGTTATATACTATATAGATGCATCACTTCTCAATTTTTTCTTCCATTCAGGATTACAGTATTGAAGACAAATTAATCAATCTGATTGCATCCCAATGTAGGTATGTACCTACCTGCTCTAAATCATTCCAGTTTCAACTGGAACGAACCAATTATCCCTCAGTTGATACTAAAACATCAAGTAGACTTATAATTGGATTATCACAGACAAACATTTGTTTTTCCAGGATAGGGATAATAGGCCCTTTCTATTAGAAGCCACATCACTTCCAAACTGATGTAAAATCAGTTGATGCGCGTTCTATTTGACAATGTTGTGATTTTGAACTGATGCGCATCACTTCCAACTGATGTTGCTTTCTGACAAAATCAGTTCAATTTCCACAATCACTTCAGTTCATCATAACAATAACATAACCTAACATTTCGGTGAAAGTTTACAATTTACTTCTAAACATAACAGAAAGTGAATTATTATCCTCGGTTTTCATTCCTAGTAATGAATAATTCATATTACTTTTAGAATTTCCTTCCGAACTATCGTCGATGGTACTCTGATTTCAAACCTTATCGTTTTGTTGATTGTCATCCGAAAAAGGCATGTTCTATTTGTCAAAATCACTTCACTTCCAACTGAAGTGATTTCGGAAATTATTCAGGCAAATAGAAAGCTAGGTATGAGTTTCCATTATCCACCCTGGGATGTTGCTATACGTCCAATTCTATACTTGTTTGCTTTGCACAGTTGTGTTGTTCTGTAGAGAAATGCCTAGGAATTCTATTAAATAAATACAGCTTTGTTGCTGAATCCAGAATTATTTTGACTAGAGCAGCGGTAGGTAGGATCTTGTGAAGTACGTAGCTACAATGATATGATAATATTATTTTCTGTCCACCTCAAAATAATATTTGGTTGTAATGTAATGTACGAAATTGATCGATAACAATAATGACTCATTCTACTGATCAATTTCTACTATTTTAATGTGCAGCAATTGTCATGGAAAACGGAACATGAATTATTTAGAAGCAATACGAGTAATGTAAGAACTCGACTGATGAGATATGGAAATTTATATTATGTCAAATATATCTCTTATGCAAAATGAAAATAGAGCAGAAAAACTTTCGAATATATGCAAATAAAATATTTTTATATAGGGGAAAGTGAGGTAATACGATCCCTAAGGGTCAAATGATCCCCCGCCGTAAATCAAAAACAGCTTGTACCATCTATCCAAATACACATGAAACATGTTCCCCTGCGACCCTGCGAGTTACCTGTAAAATGTCAATGCGGTGCGAGTGCTTGGCGTGATTTTATTAAAAAATAATCAAAAAGTGTGGCTCTGATCTAGGGTAAGCAGGTTTTTGGATTTTCGTTTTTTTACATGTAAGTGTTTACTGAAATGTTGTTTTATTTGCGGGTATTAGTAGCAGTTAGCTTTAAGCCATGTTCGATCATCGCATGCGGTATGTGAAGGTTTTGTTTTGATCGATATTTTGTAATTTGGTATTTGGGGTGAAATGATCCCTTCTGTGTGTCTGAAATGATCCCTGGAATCATTTTACCCCATTAATAGTTTTTGTTTACAGATCATGCCGAGAATTTATAAACGTAAAACTAATCGCCAAAAGAGGCCTGAAGAACATATGCAAAAGGCATTAGAGATGGTATGGCTTACAAAACCGCGAGAAGAGAATTTGAGGTCCCTGTGATGGTATTAGAAAGAAAGCCAAAGGTAAAAATAAAATAGCTGTAGGCTCAGCTAAAAAGTTAGGTAGCAAACAAACAGTGTTCAACCTGGGACAAGAACTGGAACTTGTTGACATGGAGTCCAGAATAATATACGGGCTGACCACTCAAGATTTCTCAACCTCAGCTCACCAAAAATGGCAGAAAGAAATAATTTACAGCATCAATTTTCCGAAGCTGAAGGAAAAGCTGGACTTGAATGGCTTCGTGGATTTAGACGTAGATATCCAGACATTACAATGCGTGCGCGAGGTTTTAATAAAAATGTGGTGTATGAATTTCTCTCGACTTTGAGAAACGCCCAAGAAAAATATTATTTTTCAACCCATCGAATATTTTTGTTTTTTGTGACTTGCGTACATACTTAAATTGTTATGAACAATACATATTATCATTCAAATAAACAGCAGTGTTTATTATTTCATTTTTATTTGATATTTATTAACTCATAGTACAAAATGATCCCTGGGATCATTTTGCCCCTACCCCAGGGATCATTTTATCCACAGGGGTGTATAAAATGATCCTTTACTAAACTTTAACAAAAATATGTAATACAGAAAAACTACATAGATGAAATGAAAAATAAGTAGGCAGATACAAAGTTAAGTAAATTCACTACCTTCAACAATTGAAATCTTGCGGTTTTGCCTTCAACTTTAGCCACAATTGAAATTTTCCCTTAAGGGGATCATTATACCTCACCGCCCCCTAACTTGCTATATTTCGACTGTGCTGACAACCACTGTGTAGATTATAGTTGTAAATAAATAAACAGAAAATACACAAACCTTTTTTCTTATCTTTCATTCCGAAAAATTGCATTGTGACAATGACCAACTAGAATAAAAAACTTTACACTGATAGCTGTCAGGAAGAAATTAACAATATACTCCGTTCACAAAAGGTTGAGCACATAGTAGGCGTTTCTTTATTTATCTGAAGTTGGCAGTATTTGCTGTCATAACGTAAAATAAATTCAATGTTGCCGAATGTACCCGCCTCGTCCGCCGAACTTACGACTTATCAGACAACTCTATGCAATATTGACAACATTGCGTATCAATCTGACAAAAAAATAAACATCATAACCTAAAATTTTAATATAGGTTACGAGCAGTTCTGACAGCTGGACGTGACCGGAGGACCAACATTAACCTGAAATGAACTGATTATTGTAAAATGAGAGCGATTTATCGAGAAATTTTGTGGTTTTCGGCACTTTGAATATTTATTCATATTAAATTAGACTAATGAATATAATTTCACCCAAATTCTCGTCAGATGCAGATCAAATATTCAAAATATCAGTTAAATATGCCATCCTTTTGTATTCTAGTGGGCTGAGACAGCAAGGAAGAAACTAAATATTCTACAAATTTTATTTTCTTCAGGTGAATTAAAATATGGAATTTAAATTGCAACAATGAATAATATCACTGATACGATTTTATGCAGTAGTTTTTGTATTTTCATTTCAATACTGTGTAATTGTTAAGATGAACTCGACATTTCATGTTGAAAGTGAGATAATAAATTAGACTGTTATTGGATTTGAAAAGGAAACATTTCTTTAAGGCTTCTTATGAAGACTTTGAGCTATGGAATAAAAAACATGACAATTTTAATGAAAGGAAATTACGAATGAGACATCGGATGAAGCAAGTATGTACTTGCAAGTAGGTACCTACGTTCATGTTTTATATTGAATTACATCAATGAAGAATATAACTGACAGGAATTTATGCAGTAGTTTCGATACTTTCATTTCAATACTTTAAAATTGAAAGCATTACAGTAAGCACCTAAGACCTTTGTCTGAGGAAAGTATCTACCTACTTCAAAGTATTTGCTTTATCCGATGTCTTCATTACTGATTTCTCTTCATTACATTTTTCATGTTTTATACTTTATGTCGAGTCGAGTCGAGTTCATCTAACAATTATATAGTATTGAAATGGAAATACCAAAACTCTTGCATAAATTCGTATCAGTGATATTCTTCATTGTTGTAATTTAAATTCCATATTTTAATTCACCTGAAGAAACTAGAATTTGTTTTAGTTCCTTCTTTGGTGTCACAGCCCACTATAACACAGAAATATTGCATATTTAACAGATATTTTGATCTGCTTTTTAAGAGAATTATGGTGAAATTATATTCATTAGTATAATTCAATGAAAAATAAGTTCCAAACTATCGAAAAAACCACAAAATTCTTCAATTAATCGCCCTCAGATTGCAATAATCAGTTCATTGTAGATTGATGTTGGTCCTCCAATCTCGCCTGGACCATAGACAACTGTCAGAACTGCACGTAGCCTATACACAGTGGAATATGTCAAATTATCATGGCCAACCGACGGCTCAACCTTTCGTGAACGGACTATAGATAGATTATTGTTCAACTAGGAATTAACAAACAGAAGATTGATGTTTCTTCTTTTCTAACAGATACCTATATGCCATAATAGTTATTTATGTGCTGAGTGCGTCATTTAGATCATAACGCCCGGAGGGAAACATTCGGCCTAGGGCCCGAGGGATGAATGTTGTCCGATATCCAAATGTGAATAACTCCGAAACTAATGAACCGATTTCCACGAAACTCTGTCGAAGCATGAGCATAATTATTCTGCTCCTGTTTAAAAATTATAGGGTCTATAGTTTCGGAAATATCGCAAAAAATTGTGAAAATATTCGAATGTGAATAACTCCGAAACTAATGAACTGATTTTCACAAAATTTCTTGAAAACATGAGGTTCATTATTCTGCTCCTGCACACCAAGTTTGAGGATCATAGGGGACATAGTTTCGAGAATTTAGCAAAAATTGTGAAAATATCCGAATGTGAATAACTCCGAAACTAATGAACGGATTTCCACAAAATTTCGTAAAAACATGAGGATCATTATTCTGCTCCGGCGCACCAAGTTTGAGAATTATAGGGGCCATAGTTCTGTAAATTATGCAAAAAATGTGGCTTTTCCGAAAACGAACCATAAAATTGGGGAACCCCCATGTCGATTTTTAAATTGGCTATTACCATTGTTTAATTAAACAATGCTATTACCAATGATGATTCACTTTGCTGAAGTTCGTATTTACCTACTCTTGTGAATTTATCAATTTACAAGGAAGAATACAAAATTTTTTAAATCTGCTCACCTTCAACTGTAGAACACATAAAAATGTATTTTATACAAGAATTAGTACACAATCTACAGGGTGAGTCAGGAGGAACTGGCCAAACTCCAGGACCGTATTTTACCAGTGAAAATTATGCAAAAATCCCATATGTTATTATACGATTTTCATTTGTTTCCGAGATACAGTATGTTTTACTTGAATAACTATTTTCCGTAGACGTCAAAATTAAAGACGAGTTAATATGTACGAAATTGAACATCAATGACATCATATTAATGTTCAAATTATGCTATTTTACGTGCAATTGTCATGGGCAACCGAACCAATAGCATTCAGAAGCAATACAAGTATTGTCATAACTAAAAAACGGACTATATGCAACATAAAAAAGTTGTTATATGCATGCAAATAGGTATGCATGAAGAATGCTCGAAATTTGCACGAAAATAGGCCAAAAAAATTTTAGGAATTCAAAAAAAATCATTCTTATTACAAAATCGACATATCAATATCTCTTAATGATATATTATTTTATAGTTGTTTAATCAACTAGGCAATTTTTTTGTTTTAAATTTTAATTAAGCTGAATATTTCCGTAACTGCATAGTACAGCCTATATATCTGGCGCATTTATAAGAAGCAGTATAATACACGCAGAGGCGCTGAACTAAGTAGAATGCCTACAATAGGTGTTCATTTGTCCATTCTTACTGAATCAGGTTTGGGCGAGAATTTTTTATCAAAAGTGTTTTTTTTGCAGAGGAACAAATATCTTGATTCTAAATAGTGATTTCAAGAACCTATTCTGGCAAGTTTCAATCATGCAGTGTTCGAATCTGAAATTACATTTATCCTAGATATGGATTCAAAGCTATTTTATTTTAAAATGAAAGTAGTATGGATTCTTGATTTTGACATTGAAGAATATAATTTATCAGAAGAAGATGAAACACATGCTGCAGTAGATAATACTCGCATTGGTATCTGTCTGATGAACCATACGCCCCTCTAGAAACAAAGATAGCCATAGCAAATGCTCTCTTTAACTCTGTACAGCCGGAACCAACTAGACAGAACAGGGGAAGACCAAGTGCAACACATGTATGATTATTATTATTATGTTGATTATTCTTTATATGTATTGGATTTTATAGAACCCATGTTCTCAATCGAAAATCTGCTGTAATAATAATAATAATATAATAATAACAAAGAAAATTCCCCAAATAAACATGCGAAAGGATGATCGTGATGATTTACCGCACTGGCTGAAATCAGATCGCATGCGATTCAAATCCTCAGGCTGCTCAGCGAAAACTCATATAATTGGTTTCTATCTTAGATTAATAATCTAAGGTTTCTATAGTCTATCCAAATCCGAGAGGCCAAGCGTAAACAAACTAGAAACGCGATTTGGTCGCTCTTATTGGTCGAAGCTTCAGGAACGCCACTTTCGACCAATAAGAGCGACCAAATCGCGTTTCTAGTTTGTTTACGCTTGGCCTCTCGGATTTGGATAGACTATAATGCCAAATACCATTGTATCTGACAAAGACAGGAACTGCTTCCTTTGTTTTCATACTGAATAATTTTTTGGGATATGCCTTAATATTTTCTTGTTGCATGATGTTCCATATGTGGCACAAACCAGTTTTTTCGAAATAAATTTCAAAATTTTGAGTATAGAATTTTTTGAGTATTTTTAGGTTCAACCTGAGATCAAATTCTTTGGGAATTCATTTTTTCATAGCAAAATAAAAATTCATGCAGTGAAGGGTAAACTTGCTGCGGTTAACTCACAGAACATATTATAATATAACTTAACTTTTCTAGTTGCAGTGAATAGCTGAATATCATATCGAGTAACAAATGCTCCTCGGAGCAAGTCAGAAAAGTCAGTTATTCTGATTGAAAATAAAAAACGATTAGCAAGTAACTTTGATGCTTACTTATGATAAAATACTTTTTGTCAGGAAATACCTTTACTTGTCGCAAATGAAAAAAGTTCTTTGTGCCTATACCAAGTCGAAATTTTTATTTGGTGTATTCATTTTTTTTCTCAGTGTAGGTAGCGGCTTCAGAATGTGGTAATAAAACTGATATATTCAGTCGATTCTCCAGTTGGTTAAACAAAATGTTGCGTTAATGGTGTGGCCATTGCAAACATTCAACCGGTAGCATGAATCAATGAAAAAACATTATACACATTATGGCAGCTGATACTCGCACCTACACAAGTATTACTTAAGAGTCGGCGTTCCATCGCTCTCTTATTTTATTAAAATATCCTGAATATCATGCTTCTGAATAACAATCAAAGCATAGGCAACAATTTAAACGGGCAAGAAGCACCTTTCAGCCGCATAAATTCCCAGGAGTACATGGGCTGAAGATTACAAGAAGCAGCCTAGCACTGGGTCAAATACCTAAAAAAATGGAGAAGGGCAAAAGTAACCTCAATACTAAAAGAAGGAAAAAGGACGGGACTGGCCCTCGATCCTTTAGACCCATTTGCTTAACATCGTTTTTACTTAAGACGATGGAGGAAGTAGTAAATAACCACATAAGAACAGAGAATCTGGAGAGTATACCACTTCATAGATCATATGGCGTTTTCGGAAACTTACTCGATCACTAACCCGGGTTACAAGTTGACAGCAATTGAACTATTTATCCGTCAATTTGTAACCCGAGTTAGTGATCGAGTAAGTTTCCGAAAACGCCAATAGATATATCTGGAGCCTTTGACAACACAACACAAGTGTCTGTCAAAAATTCATTTGAGAGGCAAGAAGTGAACAAAACCATTAGAAAATGGATGTAAAGTTCGTTCACGAATGTCTAGGCGTTTTCGGAAACTTACTCAGGGTTACTAACTCGATCCATCGGGTCACGTGACGGATCTACTCGGGTCTCGGACCCAGGTTCAGTGTTTACGAACACATCAGGTTTAGGATTTGAAGTGACAGTCGTATCAATAACATAACCAAACAAATTAATGAATTTATTTTTCGATCCCAGTCTATTCTCAGATTGTCTCTAGATATGCTTGCATTTATGAGCTTCTGTTGAATATTTCTTATAATTTCTCGTGTGCCCTTCCATGTTTAATTACATTTTTGACTACCTATGCTTGAGAAGTAGAGAATTTATTTTTTCAGTTCCAATTTATTCACTTATTTCCTTTAGCTTTGCAGGATTTATTGGCTTCTGTAAAATATTTCTTATAATTTCTGGTGTGCCCTCACATGTTCAATGTTATCTTCGAGTACCTATATTAAAGAAGTAAATAAGGCTTCAGCTTTTACGCAGAAAGATCTGCATACAAAGTTATGAAGAAGTTGTTGCACATTATTTTTCGGCTCAAGGAACCACTCATTTTACAATGAGCCAAATTCTCTTTTCTTTCCATAATTTTTAGGAATAGAATATATGAAATTATTCAGAAAGGAGTAGAAGACTTATTCCCGCTTTTTTCAAATACAAAATTGAACTGCAGTGCGCATGCGGTGCCTCCAGAACCCAACTCTCGAGTAGGGTTACGATAAATCAACCTGGGTCAGTGATCGAGTTAATAGCCCCGTACTTTCCGAACACGGGTTGGATGTTCGGGGTAGGTAAACGAACGCCAAGGTTAGGGATCGAGTTAACCCGAGTAAGTATCCGAAAACGCCTTTTGAGGGCATAGTAGGCGTTTGTTTATTTATCTGAAGTTGGCAGTATTTAGGTAGGTAGTCATAACGTAAAATAAAGTCAACGTTGCCGAATGTACCCGGCCTCGTCCGACGAGCTTGCGAATTATCAGAGAACTCTATGCAATATTGACAACATTGCGTATCAATCTGACAAGAAAATAAGCAACATAACCTAAAATTTTAATATACACAGTGGAATATGCCAAAATTTCATGGCCAACCGACGAGAATTGCTGAAACATCGATGGATGGTAAATCTGTCTTTGTTAAAGCTACCCGTGGGACACCTCAGTGTGGGTAATATCACTCCTATGGAGCCTAGTACTGTATGAACTACTACATAAGCTAACGGAGCTTGGCTTCGAATGCGTAGGCTATGCTGATGATATAGTCCTAATAATTAGAGGCAAATTCGAAGGCACTCTTTGCGACTTACTGCAGGAGTGCCTTAGAATTATTGAGCAGTGATACTTAGCAGTGGGGCTGAACATCAACCCAAACAAGACTATAGTATTTCCGTTCACTCGGAAAATAAACCTTCCAGCCATGAGAACGTAATATTTAAACGGAGACATCTTGGAGTAGAAATCAGAAATTGAATACCTAGGAGTTACCCTGGATAGTAAACTTCTGTGGAATAAGCATGTTGATACTCTTACTGGCAGAGCTAGGAGGGCTCTAATGGCGTGTAGACGTCTATGCGGCAAAAATTTGAGTTTTAACCCAATAATACTGCGATGGGAGTACGTCATGATTGTGAGACCTATAATCACATATGGGGCAGTAGCCTGGTTTGCTAAGGCAAGTCAGATAAGTACGAGGAAAATGCTCGATAAAGTACAGAGGCCTGTGTGTGCATCACTGGAGCTATGAGATCGTGACAAACTAGGGCACTTGCGATTACGGATCTCACACCTCTTCAACATCTAGTGATTGATAGGGTAGTCCATGAGACTATCCTCAGAAAATCTAAGAAAAGTACAGGTAATGAGAAAATAATGAATCAGAGAGTCTGGGTTCTCTGATGCAATAATCAAGAAAGTAAGCACAGAGAAAACTTTAGGACATTGCTAGGTGAAAGAGAAGAATGGGACCGAAAATACATAACCTCAAAGAAAATATACAGATGGTTCTAAAACCTCTACTGGAACTGGCGCTGGGTTATACGAGGCAAGTACCAAGTGTGCACTGTCGATAGGCTCCTGTATGAGCGTCTTTCAAGAGTAAATCTCTGCTATTGACAGATGTCTAGATGTAAATCTAGAAGGAAACTATCAGAAATGCGATATAACCATTCACTCAGATAGTCAAGTTGCTATTAAAGCACAGAGCCCTTACGTCATCGACTCAATGATGTTTTTGGAATGCCGGAACAAAACTCAATGAGGTAGGCAAGAAAAATAAGGTCTTTGTAATCTGGGTTCCCGGCCATTCGGGAATCAAAAATGATAATACACTTGTCAAAGAGGGCGCACGAATGCCACTCTTTGGCCCAGAACCCTTCTGTGGTATAGGTAAATGTATCTATAAGAAGGAGTTTCTGGAGAAGGAGAAAGCCGAAAGGGAAAAACTCTCGGTGGAATCTCTCAGGGATGGATCATTCCACTACACTAAATTCCTTCGGAACTTTTATACCGCAAGATCCAAAAGGCTTTCTTATGGGATTATCGAACACTGATGAGTGTAGGTTCTGCGGGAAGGAGGAAGAAACCCCCATAATGCCTTTGGCGAGAAACTTGTAAGAGTGAAAAATTAGCCTCGTTGAAGCCTTCACAGATGTTGGATTTCATCAGATTTCTTGAACTGGAAGGCAAGCTGTAAAGGGTGTGGTGAGAACAGCTCTGTAAGCGGGCACAATAGACCTTGAGATCGCAATGAACTGTAACCCCTTTTATAACTATGACAATCAAAGCAATCAATTGATCTATAACAATTGAGAATTGAGGTTCTTTGTTAGCACGTGATTTTCGCGACATCCATGGGCGTAAACCCTGGTATTCCCCACAGTTGAAATTTCTCAATTAAATTTCGACTTATAACTACTAAACAAAAGAAGATAGAGGAATGCAGTTGACAGCATTGTGACTTTTCGAAATACCACCGTAATATGCCATTCATTTTCCCCTATGTTTCAGGTTTATTAAGTTGTAGTTCTGGGATTGCTAATTTTTCCTGTCCTAAACATATAGACGTTTATCGTTTATTTGATTTCGACCCTAAACACTCAATATTTCAGCGCTGTTACATTTCGTATAATTTCGGTATCGAACTCTCCGAAAAAAATTTTATTTATTTCAAGGATTCATTAAATATTTTAGATTCATTATCAATTTGGAATGCTGTTCTAGGAAAATAATCTTTAAAAACATTGTTAAAAAAATAAGTAAAAAAAGTAAAATGAATTTCCATATATTCAGATAAAATACATTTAAATATAATGAGCAAAATGTAAGGAAGGTATAGAAATACCTATGTGATAAAAATATATAATTATTTTAAGACACTTTTTGGAAAGACTGTTTATGGCAATTCAATACCTAAATGATTTTACAATAGATTCATCAATCACATCAATAATCAGCTTATCTAACTACAAATTGACTAAAAAAAGTAAAATGAGATGCAAAATTCACCTATAAATTAATTACAAAAAACCTGAAGTAGGCAGTAACTGTTTACCATATTCGAAAACTATGTAAATAATCATTCACTAAAATATTCTGTGAAGAATGTATCAGAGATCGATGTATTCATAATTGAAATATTCGAAAATCATTCAATACTTTTTTCTATATAACATGACAAATTGTCAAACCACCACCATTCCATTGTCACCAAATTCTTAATAATATTCTTGAAACTAAGCCTATGAGGAAAAATTGTCATTATTCTTATTCAAATAGGATTGAGCAGATAATTTTAAAATTCTTAAATTGAAAATGTTAACTATACGATTTATTTCAGTGAAATAAACAAAAATAATATTAGAAAATTGCGAGAATGTCAATCCAAATGTCTATTAAAGTTTAATGCTCGATTGCACCGTTCGTCTAAGCAACGTTTAAGCCCTGAAATGACGTTTCATCAATGGAATAAACGTCACTTAAGGGCTCAAACGTTGCTTAGACGAACGGTGCAATCGGGCATAAATCTTTCATTTCAAATTTGATAAATGAAACTGGCATAGTTAACATTTTCTTTCAATATAAAATGACATCAAAGGGTTCAGTGGCATTCAACAAGGGGTTGAAATGTAGCTGAACCCAGTAACTTACAATATACAATACGACTTATTTGATGTGAGAGAGCATTATTATCAATTAAAAACCTGATATATCATCACAAAACCAACATATACAATTTATATGTACAGATATATAGAGAACTGTTTTAAAAAACCTAGGCTAAATAATTAGAGATAAGAATTTTTTTAAATGACTTCAGTGAAAACTGCGTTCTTTGAACAATAGTATTCGGAACTCTAGACAAAAAAGTGTGTACATATTTCAAAAATTGTGGCAGTTACTTTAAGACACAGTCTTCCAACCCAACTGGGATTAAGTAGATAGTAATTGTGATTTGCACGTGACCTAACTAAATAGACTAGGTAAAACCTTTTATTACTTGGGTTTGAATTGGACCAATCTGAGGAGCATGCTCATTATACAAGGAACCTGTTTCTGACGGTGCATCACGGGAGTGTCAGGAACATTACTTTCAAAATCGATGGCAACCCGCTGATTAACAAAGGTCAAGATAGTCAAAAGGTCACATTTATCTGCACGCGCATCCAGTTCACTTGTTAATGCCTGAACAAACCAAGAGCCTCTCGTTGTGTTGCGCCAAGAGTAGTAACCTGCAAAACAACATGTTTCAAATATAGAGGTTTGGAAAATTCATTCGGAAACAATGGCTTTCGAATTGACCAGATGTGAATCCAATGATTATTCTGCCTGAGCCATTTTAGAAAGCAAGGTCCAAATTAAAAAAATATACAATTCAGCAATGAAAATAGGATTATTTTTTATTTACAACTATAATTCAGCACAATGATTGTTAACTTTAGTCAATTAGTTTTTTTTAAATTTTTGTAGTTGCAAATATTGAAATATTTTTTGACGCCGTCTGGTCTATCAAATGTGGACAGACTAGAATACATAGATCCAGAAAGTCCAATCTCTGTTTCAAAGAAAGCGTTCTTGTTCCTCACAAATCAATTTCAAGCGGCTAACCGGTTATCATTTCGGCTGACGAATTCCATACAAATAAGAACCGCTTTTCTGATGAAATTTTTTTTCCATTTGAGCAATTTATAAACTCTCAAAACGATAGAGTTCACCTAACAAACCGTTCATATGAGAATCTGAATCATCGGTTGGCTACCAGGAAGCAGCATCCGCCACAAATAATGGATTGGACCCCTGTAACCTCGGATGGGCGCTCCCCAACCGTTTTCATTAATCTTGTTGTCAAAGTTAAGGCGACATATTATGTTATGTGATTGCAAAAATATCGAAAACATTCGAGGGAAAGCCCGCCGTTCCTAATGGTAAGTTTGGCACTATCGCACAATCTTTTTGTAAGTGACATAGGAAATGATAGCGGGATTTACCATAGACTTTTATATGTCTATGGGATTTACCGGTATGCATCGTGTCATATTCACGAGAAATAATTCGCGGTTGTGCCAAACTTACCATAAGAAACGACGGGCTTTCCCTCGAATTTTTTCGATGTTTTTGCAATAATTATTGAATATATTTGAAATGAAATGAATCGAATCTGTATGTTTAAATGTTCAGAGAGGCTTTAAACTTAATAAAGCGGTAATTCAGTGTTTTTGTAGTGAGAAAAGTGACTTTCAGGTGAAATATTCTTCGGACTTTGGGGGCCCATATCTTCCAAACTAAGACAGATCACCAATTGTTTTTCTCACTAATATTGTTCAGGGAGCCAATATAAATACGATGGCACCAAAATTTGATGAATATCTGCTGAATCCCAAAATTCAAACCGTTTTAATTTTTTTTCAAAATGTTCAACCAATTTTAAAAATGTGAAAGAATTTCAGGGTATAGAGGACCAAAGAATACATTTTATGTCAAAAAATGGCGTTGGACAATTTTGAAGAACACCGAAAAACAAATGATTATAATTTCATTTTTTTCTTCTAAGAATCGATTTTTCAGCTGAAATTCATAAAAAATTATACGTCTATTCCTTCAATAGCAAAGAATCAAGAGAAAAAATCACCATTCGAAAATTTTGGATTTCACAAGACAAAATAAAATGAAATCGAAAGAAGTGTTTTTTACAAAAATCTTAAAAATGGATAGAGGCTAAAAAGTTGGCTAAATTATTTTCATTCAATGCCTAATCGATCCCCTCAATATAAATTGAAAAGGCAGCGAGGGCAGATTTACCATTGAAACTTGGGTATACCCTTTCTCTAGTTCGGACACACCCTTAAGGTTGACGCTCACTTGGACAAGACGAAGCGAAGAGTTGTTTTCCTCAGGCACGATTTGCACTGAATCGCTCACTTGGGAGGCGCGAAGCGAAGATCAGAATCGTTTGATTCAGTGCAAATCGTGCCTGCGGAAAACAACTCTTTGTCTCGTCTCGTCCAAGTGAGCATCAACCTTTAATTGCCCGGATTAAAGAGGTTACACTGTACAATGATTCTGTTCACATCGATGTTAATGTTAAGGGCATTGTATTGAGGAGTTAACATCTTAGCAACATTAACATTACTATTACCATTAACATCATTTTGGAATGGCAGTTACGCATTCTATTAGGTAATTTATGAAGAAGAATAAATAAAATTTTGAATCTGCTCACCTTTAACTGTAGAATACATTACAAGAAAATCAGCTTGTAATGGAATTCTGTAAGATGCAACGACATCACCATCTGTCTCAGTTCTCGTAAACATCTTCACCCCAGGGTCTAACTTATCTCCCTGACAAGCCTGAATGAAAAATAGTTTAGGTTTACCGGCAAGAGAAGGACACTTGTCTGGGGTAAAAGAGGACCACAAACTATCTGGTTTATAGTGGGTATCTTTGGCATAAATAATACCTTGTTCTCCATGAGATAAGATTGACACAACAATGCAATCATGTTCGGAATGGTCCATTTTTGATACTACAATAAGAAAAGTTCTACTTTAAATTTTATTGAAAAAATAAGAAAACAATTCTGTATTTACCTTGTTTTATATGTTCTTCAATGGCCAGATATTTCAGATCTTTATAAACTTGAACATTAAAATTCAATTTGCTTAGGCTTTTTTTCAGATTATTACAATCTTCATTAGTTCCAGCTCTAGGTTTCAAACCAGCAACTTCAAAGATTTCATGGTTGAATATCAGTGCCAGTCCTCTTTTCTTATGATTCATATTATAATAGATGGCATCCCTCTCCACAGGCATCGCAGCATATATTTCTCCATATGTTGGTCTGTAATCAATTCGTACCATATATTACTACTTTGAAACGATTTAAATTTGAAGATAGACTTACTGGGTACTTCCGAAGGCATCTCCTTGATCATCATTAATATTTTCATTCAGGACACCTGCATCACCAGTATCAATTGGTTGATCGAAAGTTTTCTCAAAGAGCTCTGCTCCTATTGTATCAACCCCAACCCCGTTGGAAGAAGCCATTATTCAACAAAAATAATATTATAAATTTATAAATCAAATAACCACCTCGTACTATCGAAATCTTATGAGTTCAATAAATTAACACGAAGTTGAAAATATACTCTTGAGAGGAAGTGTACACTCCTAAATCACATTTCCCGATTTACAGGGAATACCGATAGACAATGATTTCATAAATAATTGTTTCCACGATAAGATAATCGCACAACAAAGAATTTATCTGCGGAAGCTATTGTTTGTGTTGTTTATATTTTTAGAATAATGAACACAGAATTTTATTCAACGGCGCTTCATCAATCTGAAGTTAGGCACGCAAAGCAATAGCAGTGGCGGAACAAGTAGGAGAGAACCCCGTTCAGTGGCTGAGTTTGGTACAGAGATGGTCGTTCTCTCGGAGTTAGAGTTGATGACCATAAAAGATCTATATTACAAAATAAATCGACAACAGGTTTCTCCACTCACTGTATTACTCTCAACCACTTCATAGACTTCAATAATATAAAAATTCTACATAAAGGTGATAAAGGTAGACGTTTAGATCTCTTAGAAATATTAGAAATATCCTCAGCTCAAAAACAAAATCTCCTAATTGTAAACGATCAATTAGATTTCCGCCTGTCACCAATTTTAACATGTGTTACCTGATATTATGTGTATGAATATGTTCTTTCTGTGTTGATATTTATTCAGTTTTGAAAATGGGATAAAACCCGAAACACGCGTGTCAACGAATATTTTAATAAAAATTGTGAAACTTTGTCAAGTGTTTTTTTGTCTTCTTTTTATTATTCAATTTATCATGTTTCACCAAGGGTTATGTGAGGAATCAATTTCGAATAATTTGTTTTCTATTCCTGTTATATTTAGTCAATTATAGTTTCGTTTTGAAGAGTTTCGAGCTCCTGAGCTGTTTCAGTGCTTGTGCGCAACCAATGGCAAGCCGTATTACGAGCTTTTAAGTTACTCAGGAGCACGAAATACATCAAAACGAATAGGCTAATTGCAACCAATTTTATCGAAGTGGAAAAATTTGCTTAAGGAGAAATTTCTCCAGGCAATATATGGGTATACTCACATTCCTTATAGGAAAAATAAGTTGAAAAAATATTTTTCCGTCGACCTCAAAATAAAAGGGGATTTCCATGTATATGAAATTGATCGTTTATGGCCATTTTAATGCTCTTTTCTTTGTCTAAGATCAAAACTCTACTGGAACCAGGAACATAGAAATTTCATAATTCCAAATCAAATTTATGTCTTGTGCAAAATGAGAACGTATTCCAATCAAGAATTCATGCATAATTCATATTAAAATCGTTTTGAAAATCTTATAATCAACTCGGTTATTAACGCGTTCGCTCTGCTCACGCATTAAAATATCTTGACCATTAGACCATTAGTCACTGTCTTTAATAACCTAGTTGATTAAATAACTATTCCAAGTCAAGTCAAGTTTATTTTTTGCATAGAAATACATAATAGTACATATACACGTCAAATTCATTTATAACACATAACATATGAAATTGTACACACAATCAACAATAATAATAAATTACAAATTAGGGAGCACTGAAATTCAACTTATAAAATTGGTCGTATCTATACAGTGCATGATATTTTAAAAAATTCAGTGAGCTTCGCTTTGAAAGCATTCAAAGGAAGCAATCTCCAAGATTCGGGCAACTTGTTATAAAACTTCACGGCAAGATAGTTGGGACCACCATGTGACCTGCTCAATCTTAAAAAAGGTGTAACCAGGTTGTCTTTATTTCTCGTAAGAGAGTGCACACTCATTCATACTCTTACGTACATACATTTTTTTTTCCAAAACACAGTCAACCTGCGAAGGAGAATCAGAATGCCAATATATACACGCCACTGGCTTCTTCCACATGAGAAGTAGGGTTAGATTCCTCAAATAAATATTAAAAATTAATTTGCAAATGAACATATTTGGGAATTACCTACTTATTGCGATCGATCAGAAATATTCTCTGGGTCAACGATACGAAATGCTCATTAAGGTATATTTGAAAAAATAAAACTGACACTTATCGACCCTCCAGTTTGAACTGAAATATTCTAAAGAGAATTTTTATGGGGAAATCCAGTTTTTCAATGATTCATTTTTCCTTCATCCATAAGTCGTAGTTCTGTTATTCTTCAAAAATCAAGGTCAAAGATGTAATGATTGGAAATTTACTTTTCAATTTCACGTTCGAACAGAAGCGTTCTTGTACATTTTGAGTTTACAAATTACTTACAAAACATAACTACAATGGTGTGTTCTATGTTGAAATTTCAATTAAAATCTGGCAAATCCATGCCCTTGATTGGATGTAAGAAAAATAAACAAATCAAAAATATTTTCTTAATTTTTCCAATTTGTTCATTTCAGTTGGTACTTATTTAATCACTGGAGATCAGCTTATTTATCAAGTCCTTGATGAAGCTTTGGCAGCTGGTTACAGGCACATAGGTAAAATTTTCGTATAAATTTGGTAAAATAGTAATTTATTTCAAAGTTATTCATCTTGTGAAAATTTTTTATTCCTTATAATTCCACAGATACTGCTACTGTGTACCACAATGAATCATCAATTGGTCTAGCACTGAAAACCCTCCTACCTAAATATAAGTTGACAAGAGAAGATATATTCATTACATCCAAATTATGTAAGACATTTTCAAGTGAATATTTCTACGTAAGATAATAAATAATAATAAATCAGAGACATGTCTCTGCCATAAATAATTTAAAATTTTCCCTCTAGCACCAAGTGATCAAGGTGAGAGAGCTTTCTCAGCTGTTCAAGAATCTCTTCGTAAACTCGATTGCGGCTATTTGGATTTATATTTGATTCATTGGCCAGGAGCAGGAAGAGTACCTGTTGATAGTGCGGAAAATACCAAACTGAGATCACAAAGTTGGGCATCTTTAGCTAAGGCAGTAAAGGCAGGCTTGGTTCGAGATATTGGTGTTTCAAATTACACTGTTAAACATTTAAACGAGTTGTTAGCTAATGATCATGGTGTGAAGCCATCAGTGAATCAGGTAAATGTTCTCCTGTTGATTGAACAATCTACCATTATTTAAATAGACCTGTAAGCAAAATTCATATTCTGTATATTTAATCTTATACAGGATGTTTCAAAAAAAGGTGATCCCCTCTCTAGGATAGATTGAAAACTGATAAAATAACTGGGGTTTGCTCAGTAAAAAATTTTCGTAGCTCCATCTGTATTCGAGATAGTTGAAGAAACAAAAATTATACACATCGTTTAAGATTTTACTGAAACTACTGGCAACATCGCAATGAGATTTTAAACGAATATGTTTTGGAAACTGGACATCCAATGATTTTATTTTTAAGCCTGACTATCATAGAGGGCGCTAGTTACACAGTTCCTACCAACTAGTGTCTAGTATTGAACATAACTTTTTCTATATTACATTTATTGAGCTAAATTTCAAGTTAACTTAAACATAACTCAATTTTAAACCAAAAAGGTACTCTTGAAAAAACTCGATAGCGTGTACGGTTTTTGAAATATTGTGATTTGAAAATTACTTCAATGACCTCATACCTAACTGCCAAGCATTAAAAAGATGAATGGATTCTTTAGAAAAAAGGATTGACTTCGTTTTCATGAAAACAGGGGACATCTACTCTAATTTGTTTCTACATATTTTGTTTTAATACCATTATTTAAATTTTCAATCCGTGAATTTGTGCTCAATTAATACATTTATCATTACCTCATATAAACATGGGTATTACTTCATAATTTTCAAATCAAAATATTTTGCTAATAGTACAAAAATACACGCAACACTTTGCTTAAGGTAGCGTCAAGCTTAACTGAGCCTGCACAGAAGAAATCACTTTTAATACCATTAGCATAACCCTGCAGAAAGTTCAGATCCTAAAAGCTTTTTTTATTCATTAGGTAGAATGGCATCCGAAATATAACCAACCAGAACTTTTGAAGCTTTGTAGACAAGAAGGAATATTACTTCAAGCCTATTCATCTCTTGGGGGTACTGGAAATTCAAACCTTCTTGGAAATCCTGTAGTTAATCAGATCGCAACACAACTTGAAGTGACTCCAGCACAGGTATGATCTATATCATGAACTCAAGACAATATAATATAATTTAATACGATTGAAGAGTAGAATTCAAAAGGGTCTAAGGCCACTTTCACGAAATTTTAGTGTTCATTTTATATGGGGTCTATGTGCCAAGGCCAATAGCATACAAAACGATCTATGTGCCATCCGCTACAGGCCATCATCATTTCTGATGAACAATTAATTTTCTTTTTATTTTTTTATATTTTCTAGACATGTTTTATGCAATATCTCAGTTTAAATATTTTGGCACTCTTTGAATTTCCACTCTTCAATTGGAAAATGGAAGATTTTTTCCAGAAAAATCTTGTCATGTAAACTTATAAGTATTCTTGAAGACATGAGACTATAATCGTTCAACACTCTTGAACTAACTTGAACAAATTAAAAATAAGTCGTATTAGTTCCTTAAATTCTTATTTATGTGAAGAAATCTACAGATCCCAAATAATAATTTTTCAAATCAAAGTATAGGAGCTGAAAACACTTCAGTAGTCTGTTTTTAACAATAATGCGAGCAATTAAAATTAATTCTAATATATAAAAGGTGTAACAGAATTGAAAATTAAAAGCCCTCGATATTTTTTTTGACATGGAGAAATAATGATATTTTGTTTGATTTCCATTTTAGTATACTCAAGTTAATGAAGGTTCTCACCTCATTGGTTCATATGTTTCAAGTAATGTTATCATTGGAATTAAACTGAATAGCACTCCTAGATTTCGCTCTCTGGTGATCATAAAAGAAATGCAATATAAAGATCTTATTATTATTATAACATTGAGCATATATTGCTCCGTTTTGAACCATGGAATCATCTATAAATATGTCGAATTGTTCAATTAAACTCATTGAAATTATTACAAAAGGACTCAAACGAAACTTTTATACTGCGATACGAAATTACTGGCCGACGAGTCCGTAGACCAAGCTCATGTCACCTCTGAAATCAGACTGCCTTCTTTATTCCTTCTTTCCAACCGCTTCAGTCTTTTCTCAATTATGCATTTCAGCATTAATTCACTTACGCAATACGCATTGTGTACGGGGGAATCCCCAACCTCCTTGTTCCCTAAAACTCGACGCCTGGTCTACGGCCACGTCAGGCAACACACAATACGTCGCCTAGCCAACTAATGACCTTATTAAACTCAAATCTCCGACAAATATTTATAACAACTCTTGTTAATTTTAACGAAAGAAATATTATTACAGGTCCTTCTGCGCTGGGCGATTCAGCAGAACATTGGAATAATTCCGAAGGCTCGATCAGGAAAACATATTAAAAATAACATTGAACTCAATTTTGTTATTCCTGAAAACCTGATGGCACAACTGAATAACCTGAATTCAAAGGAGAAGTTTGCTTGGAACCCAGAAACTGTAGCATAATTTCATTATTAATGTTATTAGAATAATAAATTTTGTTTTTACTGTCATAGATGGATGATCCACATTTTTCTGATAAAATTGCACAAATTTCAATTGACTTATTCAATTCTTTACCAAAAACTGGGAAACCAAATGCTAAAGAATGGACAGTACTTTCATGCATAATCAAGGAAGAACGTTTGTCTATGGAAGCCGTAGCTTTAGGAACTGGTTCTAAGTGCATAGGAAAAAATAAAATGTCCCCCAAAGGTGATATTTTGAATGACTCCCATGCAGAAGTGATTTGCCGAAGAGCTTTCATGCTATATTTGTACGAACAAATGGATAATAATTTGAAAGGTGAAAAGTCTATTTTTACATTTGATCGCGAGGTGTCTAAATTTCTCCTGGACTGTAACATAAAGTTCCATTTCTTTACTACACTGATGCCTTGTGGTGATGCCAGTATCTTTCCGAAAAGTGACTTTAATAATACTGGTGATATAGTTGTGAACGAAGCAGGTAGATCCGGAGATAAGAGGAGAACTACTGATCTTTCTGAATCAGTTCACAAAAAGATAAAGGTTGACATTGGTGATATCCATCGTACAGGTGCTAAATGTTTAGAGTCTGACAAAAGACAAGATCCAAAAGGAGAAGGTGCTGATTATCACATCACTGGAGTAGTAAGAACAAAGCCAGGTAAGAATGAATTCTGTAAACTTCATTTTTAACATGAGGTTAAATATCTAGAAAAATTATTCTTATTTCACTAAAACTTATATATTTTGGGAAAGACAGTTAATTCTTAACTACTTAGTTCCTTTAGGTTCAATTGATTATTTATTTGTAAGACAAATTATGTTTATGGTGTGGATATTCTCAACTCACTAGGTTAGGTTTCTAACTTCAACCCTTAGTGTTTGATCTGAAGTTCAAAAATTTTTTATGAGTTTTGTTCACAAATAACCTGAGACAAAGATGAGAGTTACTAGCCCACTGCTTTGCAAACAAAAAATTGTTGCAGAGATTATACCTGTAACTGTAATAGTAAACTGCATTGTGTTGATTAGCGATAACTTATATTTGGGTTGATTTTCAATGCAACAATCAAATTTAGACCCTACATAACTTGTAATAGAGAAACAAAATATTGACATAATGCCTTCACTCATACCCCTTGCTACATGAACAATATAGTTTTCATGAGAAATTGTGAGTGAAAGTAAATAAGTGAAATGGCTGAAATCTGCTTAGTGATTCAGTCAAAGATATTCTACTTGTAGAATATCTCAGTCAAAGATATTCTACTTGTAGAATATCTTTGGATTCAGTAGATACAGTTATTCCTAAACATTTCTTGAATATGCCTAAAGATACCATTATCCAACACTAGTGGCAATTTCCTCCTAAGAATATTATTCCTAGAGATATATAACAAAGTATTAATGAACCAAAAAGCAATGTGTCTTGTGCCTACATGTAGGAAAAAATAATCAGAAGAATTTCAATAAAATCATGAAATTTATTTTTAGGACGTGGGGATCCTACAATTTCAGTATCTTGTAGTGATAAAATAACAAAATGGTGTCATTTGGGTTTGCAAGGTGCTTTCCTAAGCTTATTTTTAGAGAAACCAATATATTTATCAACGTTTACTGTCGTTGGAAATACACCATATAGTACACAACCCCTTCACAGAGCTTTTTTCGACCGGATGGCAAACTGCCACTTGAATTTACCTTACCAACAGAAAAAATTGCTGTTCTTTCAAGCAGAAAGGAGGGTGTTTAAAAGCCAAAAATCTGAAGACCGTGAAGTGTGTCCAAATTCTATTATTTGGTTCAAAAGTGAGGAAATTAGGTTAGTAATTTTTTCATACTGCACAAATAATGATTTTGATTTTATCATCCATTTTTCATTTAAGGAAGCCTGAAGTTGCAGTAGATGGTAAAAAACAAGGAGTCACAAAAAAGAACAGGAATTCAGATTCATCGAGATTAAGAATATGTAAAAATGAAATATCCAAAAGATTCAAGGCCCTCTATAAATCAGTTAATTCGAATATAGATCACTTAAATTATTTGGAGTGCAAGGAAAAAGCAGTTGGTTACCAACTAAATGGAGTTTAATGAAACATAGTCTAGGATTTTGGCCAGAAAAAAAGAGCTCTGTCAGAATTTGTTTGATAATAGAATTAATAAATTTGCATATTTGTACTTTCCTATAAGTAAATAAAACAATAAAATAGTTATAAATAGAATTTAATGAGAATATAATCCACACAGTTACCTAAATAATACTAAAAAAAGGAATAGAGACGTACAAGAACAATGAAATACAGACATACTTAATAATCTTGAGATTGTGATTTGGAGGATTTTCCAGAGGATCCACCACCACTGGTTCCAGTCTTCTTTGGTAAAAGAACAGCTTGTATATTTGGTAGAACACCACCTTGGGCAATAGTCACGCCAGATAGAAGTTTATTCAACTCTTCGTCATTTCTAATAGCCAATTGGAGATGTCTGGGAATGATACGAGTTTTTTTGTTGTCTCTAGCTGCATTACCTGCCAATTCCAGCACTTCCGCAGCCAAATATTCCATAACGGCCGCTAGATATACCGGGCCCCCAGCTCCTACTCTTTCTGCATAATGCCCTTTACGTAGTAGACGATGGATTCTTCCCACTGGAAATTGTAGTCCTGCTCTACTTGAGCGGGTCTTCGCCTTAGCCTTAACTTTTCCACCTTTACCGCGTCCACTCATGTTTGATGTCAAATTGGATTAGACAAAAACTGTTTAAAAGTTAATTTACCAATCGTTTATCGGATATCACGTTACTGAGCAACTGAAGTCAAGACAAAATATGGACGTTCGTGCATAAGTCAACCGACAAGACAGTTAAAAAAGGCGGGAACGCTATTTTTAGAGTGGGGAAGCAATAAAGATCATTGACATATAAAAGGCTGCGTTCCTTGTCGTTTATAAAATTTGATGTTATGAAAAGATAGAAATCAGAATTAATTATGTGGGAGGCAATTGTTCTGCTTTTGTTCGGAAAATAATTCATGATTATCACAAATATCATAAGAGCAGAGCCGAATCCCTGTTCTTCTCGCTATTAACCTATGACCATTATTCAGTTTTCTTATGTTCTGTGGTTCGTCCGTTTGTCGAATTGACCTGACCTCAAAATAAATTAAGTGGAACTCGAACCATAGACAACATAGACTCGAACTTCCCTATAAATAACGAAAGCGCAAAAGAATTCGTTATAAAGAAATTTCGTTATACAAAACATTTGTCGCGGTCGACTTCACTGATAAATTTAAGTTTATCATTCAAACGTAACCATTTGCTTTTAGACATTTTCGGACAACTTCATAAACTAGCGGTAGCCTAATGGTTAGATTGCAACCAAACAGCCAGGGGTGTATTTAAAACTGTTTAAGAAGGATCTCTCTGCTCTGCCCGCCGTAATGATGAATAAATATATTTATGTTCTGTACTTCTGTGGTAATGATTTAGATTGATGAAAAAAACCCACCCTTATACCTTCTTCCAAACCCATTTGAAGGCAAGGGCGGATATAGCTTTTTTTCATGGGGGGTAGTAATGATTCAAGATCGATAAATCAGGTTCAAAACTTGGAAAAAATTTAATCGAATATTTAGGAGGAATAATATAATAAGAAAAATAGATGTAAAGTAATATTAGTAAAAAAAAACAAACAAATGAAAATATGTGCACCACGTTGAGTAACTTTTTTTTAGGTTTTCGATATTCATGGGGGGGGGGGAATTACTCCCATTACTTCCCCCCCCCCCCGTAAATCCGCCCTTGTTTAAAGGAGTAATGTTCTTTGAATATTTCGTTATAGAGAGAATTAACTTCGTTTTAGAGGGCGTTTTTTACATGGAATTTGTATTCAAGGTGTCGTTATACGGACGTTCGTTATAGAGAAGTTCCACTGTATTAACATCTGTACCATATACAGGGTGTCTGTAAGTATAAACAAATGCGAGGGAATTTGGGAGATGATTCCTCGATGAAAATAAGTAGGGGTAGTTCTATAAATTTTTTTAAATATCGACCCCTCCTTCCGAGATACAGCCTTTCGAAGACGATGACGCGTTGACCAATTTTTAATTTTTTTCACGGCTTCTTAAAACTATACACAATATGAAGCACTAGGTAGATGTTACTCACACGAATTTTTAGATCTCATAACTTTATTATTAGGGGTTGAAAATAACAACGCCTTATGATTTTCGTTCAAAAATTGTTTTTTTGAGATAGATTTTTGAAAAATAAAATTCTCTCTTGGTTTTCCATTCAATTCGGGGAAAAAAGTTTCTTGCAAAGTTTCGACACAATCGATACTTTTCTCGCAAAAAATAAAAACTTACAAGTTTATGAACACTGTTTATTCCATAGAATGAATATTTATACGATATTGTATGTCTATAAAGGGAGATAAAAATGTTCTATAAAACTTTCTGAAGGTTTAATTGCTAATTTCCAGAAGAAACTTATATCTGCAATATTTTAATTTCACAAATAGAACTAACACGGGAATTTGATCTAATAGGCCACTCACCTTGGGACATATACATATATCGTGCGTTCAAAAAAATTCGTGGTCAAGTAAGCTGTGGATTCTATTTTTCCTAAGAGTCTATGAGGAGAAAAATAGAATCCACAGCTTACTTGACCATGAATTTTTTTGAACGCACGTTGCAAAACCCATCCTCCCAGCTTGTTTCTCAAGATAAAATTTCGGCTGATGAAAAACTGTCAGATTTCTTCACAGGTCATAAATTCAGCAAAACTCCAATATACAGGGTCTTTATAAATAATTGTAACAGCCAAAGATATTTTACAATATACAGGGTGTTTTTTTAAGAGGTTGCCGATTTTTTTTGAATAAAACACATAAAATTATGAAATGACTAAAATTTTTTTTATTTGGTAGATAATTTTTTGGCATTCAACATTTAAACACATCAATTTGTGGCATATGGCCGCCACGACTATTTTTCACAAATGTCATTCTGGAGGTCCAATTTTCGTCCACTTTTTCAAGCATTTTAGGGCGTATGTCAGCAATGACACGTTGAATATTGGTTTCCAAAGCGTCAATTGATTGAGGTTTATCCACATAAACCAATGACTTCACGTATTCCCACAAAAAGTAATCGAGTGGCGTCAAATCGCACGAACGCGGAGGCAATTCACCGGACCATTTCTCTAAATAATGTTGTCGTTGAGAGTTTCTTTCAATAAGTCGATTGTTTCACGTGCTGTATGGCAAGTGGCACCATCTTGTTGAAACCACATTTCATCCATATCCATATCTTCAAGATTTGGCAACAAAAACTCATTGATCATGGTTCTGTATCGATTTCCATTCACGGTAACGCGTCGTCCTTCCTCATTTTTAAAGCAATATGGACCGATGATCCCACCAGCCCATAGACCGCACCAAACAGTACATTTATCAGGATGCATTGGTAATTCTTGAACGGCGTGTGGATTATCTTTGCTCCAAATGCGACAATTTTGCTTGTTGACGTATCCATTTAACCAAAAATGCGCCTCATCACTGAAGAGAATTTTACGGTGAAAAAATGGATCTTCGTTCAATTGATTTAACGACCAATCACTGAATTCACGGCGCAAACGATGGTCGTGTGGCTTTAATTCTTGCACCAATTGAATTTTGTATGGCACCAAACCCAAATCTTTACGTAAAATTTTCCATAAAGTCGATGGACAAAGTCCAATTTGCTGAGCACGACGACGAATCGATAAATTGTCGTTGTCTTCGACACTGGCCTCAACGACAGCAATATTTTCTTCTGTACGAACTCTTCTCCTTCTTGTCGGTGGCTTGGTATCCGAAAGAGTGAATGTAGACCGAAATTTGGTAATTACGTTCTTTATGGTGGTCTCTGACGGACGATTACGTGCACCATAAAATTCACGAAGTGCTCTATAAACATTTTTAATTGAACACTGATTTTGAAAATAAATTTCCACGATTTGAAAACGTTGTTCTGGAGTTAACCTATTCATAATGATTTGCCAAACAATACTGAGTAGAAATTAGAAATGGCACTTTGAGCTGTCAAAACAACTGTCATAAAATAAAACGACATCTATCGGAAAAACAAACCTCCTAAAAAAACACCCGTTATATTGTAGAATATTTTGGTAACAGCGCAGTTGGCTTTGGATTACTTTGATCTCTAACCAATCAGAGCATACCATGATCACAGAATTCTGTGGTTTGCATAGGAAGCGGCAAAACAAATTCAAAGCCAACTGCGCTGTTACAATCATTTATACTCGTAGAGACCCTGCAGTTATTATTGACCAATTTCAGTACAATTAGACTTAACTTCAGTCTTTTTCTTTTTAAACATCTCATTCAAATCAATTTCTATTTGGAGATCTCGTAAGCTCGGGGTTCAAGTTCGGAAATAAAAGGAAAATTTGTAGCACTCGACGCACCGGAATTTTTGTGTTCGTCAAGTGTCACCTGCTTAACTAGTATTTTGGTGCGTTAAGACTCGTTGTTTCAGGTCCCCGACTAGAAAGCAGTGATCAGAAATTCATTTAATACGACCTTGAAAAGAAAAACAAGAATATGTATAACAAATTTTATTCATTACATGTAAGAGATAACAAAAACAAGATTCTCTTCAAAATAATCATCTCATACAATAAAAGTGATCATTATTCGTTCCGCTAGACATGGATCTAAGTATTTCGAATGATCACCTTTTAGAATATAATCTATTTCGGATTAAAACACAGCAAGTAAGAAATAAAGAAAATTTCTTCTGAATAAAACGGTGGAGACAGTCGGTTTTCGCTTACATTATATGTGTAGGAAAAGTAAAAGATTAGCTAAACAAAAAAATAAACAAAGACTAGTAGATATCATAAATAAAGGCACAGCAGTTGCACAAGATCAAATAGCTGGTGAAAATTTTAAACATTTAAAATATACGTAAACCATTGTTTCTTAAACAATGCATAAATGATAACTAAATTCGAATTGCGCCATGTCTTAGTGAAGAATTACAGTGCTGTCCTACAAAATATAATTTAAACTAAGTAAATCTCATCTGTTCATTCCAACCCAAAATAAATAACTTATCGGTTTCGTTTTATAACATATAAATAACTAAATTAGTACAAGTACAGGAGTGAGCAGCCATACTTTATCACATTAAGATAGTTGATCTGAAGAAAGACTAAAATGGTGGCATTCTGTCTTCAATCACATTAATCAGTAACCCTTGATATACGCTGACAGGTGGTTTTTCTCCTCTTCAGATAACCCATTCTTCAAAGTCCTCCTCACTAGGAAAAACAATTAAATTTAATTAACATCAACAATGGTATGAACTATTTTTATGTTATGTGATAGGGACGGGAACACATGCTGCCATGGATTTTCCCCCTCGATTTAAATAGTTGCAGTTGCTGCATATAACTTCTTTACGGCATTTTATATTCTGTGTATACCGCTAACATGAATCCACTTCTCAAACAAAACAAATTGAAGCAGCGATCACGTGTTACAATGGCCCTATGCGCAGGCGCCAAAACATATAACGGCAAATTTCGAGTTTGCGCATGCGCAGATGATTGGAGGAGCCATCGGAAATATTTATGTTCTGTGATGGCAACTAGATTGCTTCAACTTTTATTTCACGTTAGCAGTATAGAGTTTATAGGTATATGAGTTGCTTATTACATTACCTTACCGAAATGACTCGATTCGTTAAATTATTATTAAGAGGATCATTTTTCGAAATAAAATCTTATCCTAATATTATTTCGGGAATATTCAAAAGAAATTGATTTGGATATTATTTCATGAGTTTGAATGTCGATTACCTCAGAAAGGAATCTAGACAAAAAAAGTTATCAGATTTACGGTAAAGCAAGTTTTGTTGTAATGGGGCAAATCATAATGACCATACAACCTACAATTTCACCATTTAAAAAAGGGTGTATAAACAATATAATTTTTCGGGAAGTAGCCACTTCCCGGACGCTTTTTCTTTGAGAAAGTAGCATTTCCTGGCCTAATCCGGGAAGTATCATGTCGTTGTATATAGTAATGAAATAACGGCCTACAGTTCATATGAAATTAGTTGTCGAAAGTTTGCATGTTTTTTGATCGCAATAAAATATGGAATCAGCAGCGATAGTGTCATATTCTACATGGCTAGCGAAAAAGTATTGTATGCAACACGTCTGGAAATAGTTTTCTTGACTCAAAAGACGTTCAGGACTCGCCCATGGCTCGTTTCAGCATTTTGTCTCTTCGTCCCATAAAAACATATTTTCCGGACTTGTTACATAAATAACTAGTATCACAGCAAAAAAATATGTTACGAATATTAACTGAAAATATTCTCTACAATGAAAAATACAGTAAAGACACGATAATAAGAGTTATTCATTTCCACTCCACACAAAAGAAAACAAATCTTGTTAGTTATTAGGTACTTGAAAAAAAATATTAGATAGGTACACATCAAATCGATATTTTCGCCTTACCATTATAATTACAGTTTGTTATATTCTTATGTATAATATAGGAATATAAATATCCTAATTAACGTTGATATTTCAATTACTTCAAGAGGATTTACTACCATTTTTCTGAAATATCTGTGTGGATTTGAGCCACATGGTCTCATAATTTGGTTGATATGCTTTACGAAAGGAACAGGGTTAACAGTAATCATCACAAAATTGATGAAGCTGTCCTTGTAAATATAAAAATTCAAGCCTGGGCAGCCTGTGTAAGGTGAAGTGGGGTAAATGTGATAATGGGGCAATTGTGATAACGGACTATATATTCAGATCAAATTCATAAATACTGCTGTCATCTATCTAACACGTCTTCAAAATTGCAAAACGAACCACCAAAACACTAGAACGAACGAAATTACTTGTCAGTATGGTTGTAAGGCACGTGAATATTATTTCTCATAACGTAACCTTAAATTTCAGGTAGGTACGTCTCTACTTTATTTGGTGTAAATTTTTTAATTGATGAGTTAAGTCTGTTTTATTATTTCCAGACTTATTATTAACAGTTTTATAATGTGTTTTTAAATACTTTTAACTCATAAATTGCGCTGGTGATTTCTTTTTGTATATATCACATTTGCCCCGCACGAAATGCTTTTTGGGGTAAATGTGACATATACATTTGAGGCAATTGTGATAATATGAATAGGCGTGGTTCTTTCATATTTGAAGTGTCTTTTGACGGATATAATTTATCTTAATGATGGAAAAATAAAGTTTAATTAAAATATAACGTTTATTATTATATAGTTGTTTCTGCCTAATTTGTTTTTACTTCCTTTTTGTTCAGAAGCTGAAGTTAATTTCACATTTTTTGGCGTCGACTGAAATAAGGTCATCAATTTTTCATTAAGTGAAATATTTTATTTTTGTAAAAAACAAAGTATTCAATAATGTAAGATTTTTATACATTTACCCCAATCCTTTCCAAATAACTTAGTCATAGGAATCTGAAAGCTTTTATCACATTTACCCCAAATTCTGGGGCAATTGTGATTGACCGGCATCATTTTTTTTTTAATTACCTAACATTTCTCAGAAAAGATTTTAAAGAGTAACCAGAATACAATCAATAGAGAACTATATTGTGATCATGCTTGCATTATTTGGAATGTTCAGCTTTATTCAAACTGTTACTTATAACACTTTGTTTATGAACTAATCAAATACTATATCACATTTACCCCACTTCACCTTACTGAAGTTTTTAACCTTCTTCTAGTTCTTCTAGTCTGAATATTTTTAGAACAGTATATGGTTTAGTTCATTCCTGATAAATATCAGTGGTTAATAATACATCGAAGAGGAAATGTGGGTAACATATGACAACACTCAAAAAAATTAAATTGATGATTCGGTCCTCCCATAAAAAATAAAATATTTCGTTGATCATTAGTACAAAAAACAGCAAGCATGCAGTAACAACATTCCACAAGTACCACGTACCGATTTTGCTTTATTATGGAGAATCTTGATTACTGTATGGGTTGTTTTCTCTCGTACGAGAGCGTTTCACTATATGGAAAATTATTAAAGAGAATTACTATCTTCGAAGACAACAAAAAAAGAGAATATTCTCTGCTAAATCAATCATACTGACAAAATCGAAAATATCACTCTATGAGGCAGTGCCAATGAAGCAAGAACTACGAGCATATTCTATTCATCTTGGTGCCAGTGGCGACGCCACCTTTTGAATACCAAGGGATCAAAAAGGGGCAAGGATTTTTCAGTAGGGATCATAAATGAATTTATACAATTTTGTTGAAAAGGGTCATATTTCAGGAAAGCTAGCAAAAAATTAGGGGGTGATTGGCTCACCCCTGACCTTCCTCAGTCGCCATTGATTGGGCCAGGTGAAATTCGAAAAAAATCTTGGTCATTCATAAGAATCTGAATAACAGACTTGAAATGTAGGATGGCATGATAAAAAATTGGGAGAATGGTTGACAAAAAATAGTGAGAATACTTAAATCTAGCATTTATTCCGATGCGTACTGCTGTTAGAATATCAATGGAACCTTGAAAATATCACTGCAGAAAAGTACACATCAATACCTCTGAAAAATGCTCCTATATTATAGATATAGGAAAAACTTAGACCACGGCTCAGAAGCAAAACCTATAATTTTGAGGTATGTTCAAGGGCAATTTGTCACAAGTCATGTGAAAGAAACTTCGAATAAACAATATTATTCTCAATTCGGAGGACTGGAAATTTACGCTCACCATATATACAGGGTGTTCCTAAATTGAACGTACAAACGAAAAGGGGAGATTCCTTAAGTGACTTTAAGAAAAAAAGTCCCATAAACATGTGGTCGCAAACGTTTCGTTTTCGAGATACAGAGTGTTGAAGTTTGAATTTTTTTCAAGTTTTTTTCTCATAGTATCTACACTTCACAAGATATTCAACTGAAATTTGGCATAGATATAACATTTGAGAGTTCTCACCACTTGACATGGCAATTTCAATAGAAGATGTACAGGGTGATATTTTTTTCTGGAACACTGCCACCTGTTCTTCTGCAGAACTTTTTTTTGGTAAGCATCTGTTAATTTGAAAAAATGTAAAAAGAAGCTTTGTTCTTATACTAATTTTTTCGGTCTCTTGTATATTTGTCGTATCTACCAACGATTTCGAGAAAAAAAATTTTGAAACTTCAACACTCTGTATCTCGAAAACGAAACGTTTGCGACCCCTTTTTTTTCTTAAACTCACTTAAGGAATCTCCAATTTTCGTTTGTACGTTCAATTTAGGAACACCCTGCATATTTTTTTCACATATAAACTTTTAATTTTTGAAGCTTTCTAGTCCACTGACTGATTTAATATACGAGAATTAATAAATTATGATAAAGAGGAAATTCTGTACTGATTACGAAATTCAGTTCATCCACGACTATTGTATAATCGACCCATTAATCACAAGTGAATAATGAGTAATTATTCACTGCTGTCAGATGCTTGATAGATTTAGATTTTATATTAAATTCTTCAAATTGATATTCCTTCAGTTTTTCAAAGTACTCCAACTAACAAATATGAGTATACTTGGTAAATCGAGGACCAAATTTACTTTTATTAAATCAGTAAAAGTAATTTTCTTTACAAAATATACAATGACAAGTTCTCCAAGAATTTCTTACGTGACAAATTGACATGTGATAGAAGGGTCTTGTCATGGTCGCCAAATGTTAAAATCTTCAAGAAATATATTCAGTAGTCGTAGATAAATATAGTATGCTACTCGCGTATAATTGCTATCATTATACGCTAGTTGCATAATATACTATTTTGTCTTTTTCAAATTGGATTCTACCGAGAGATCCAGTAAAGAAAGAGTTTGATGGAAGTAATCGAAAATTTAAGCGATAGAATCTTGTATTACGAGGATTGTGGGAATTTATTGAAGTGAAAGTATCAAATACAAACTTACATGATTTCCTATCAGCATGCCTCGTCCTTTTCCTTTCTCTAGGAGCTATTCTGGATGGTCCTTTGGTAGCTGTCTTCACTAAACTTTCCAAGATTTCGTCGTCACCATCAGTCAAATTTCCGTTGGTACTTCCTAGAAACGATCTATTGCCTTCTCTTCGGGTTCTCCTTAAAGGTAAGGTGCCTTGAAAGCTTTCTACATCAGAGAGATCACTGCCTAGTAATTGTCTCAGTTCTGCATCTGCACGGTCCTCCTTGGTTTTGAACTTGCCAACCTAAGAAAAAATATACTCCTATAGATATTGAACGGGGTGTTCTGGCCAAAAACGAGATTCACTGAACAATTAGATTATTATTCGAGCGTATTTCAAGTGGGTATACAGGGTCTCTACTTTTGAAGTGGCCAAACTTCAAGGGGGTATTATACAAGTGATTTGCAACACAAAATGTCAGATTGGTCGCAGTGCAGAAGGGTAATCAACGTGCCGATCGACCACTATCTAACACAAATGTCATATAACACATGGCCGAAATTTTGATGGTTATTCTTCAATTTAACATTTCTTGATTTTACGAAATATTTCGAGTGTTTTCTCTAAAATGATCATTATTCTGTTTTCCTTGTAGTCTCAACACTCGTATGATCCCCTTTGAAGTTTGGCCACTTTGAATGTAGACACCCTGTATACGCAATTGGAAATGCTTTTACTTCTCAGAGGAAGAAGTAAAGTATACTTCTTCCTCTTAGGTTTACTTCAACTCATAGAGGGGTTTCTGGAAATTCGACATCACGATACATACTGACAACGAAAATGACATCAAGGCGTTGACTTTCAGCACAATCAGTTCGAATATGGCCTAAGACTGCCTATTAGGCGAGAATAAAAGAATTTCAATGGTAGTTTTGCCTAGAACTTTACGGCGCGATAATTTAATAATATCATGCTATATTGCCGCATTAGGACATGAAGTTTAGATTTGAATTTTTTGAGAAAAAGTATAATGATCAAAATACTTAAATTAAGATATATAATTATAATACTTTAATTTTTCTAATAGCTATTATACTTTTTTAATTTTGTGAAAAAATTCAATGATAAAAGTGAAAAAAATATTTTAGTTAATGAGAGTTATTTTGACACGATGAATGATATTATTCCTGACGGTACTCAGAAGTCCATTTTTTGTTTTTTCTTCAAATATGAAAATTAAATTCTGAAAAAAATTTAGTGTTATTTCAAAGCCCTCTACAAACGAAAAATAGAAAAAAAAATAATAATTCACTTTTTTTCGTACTTTGGGCACTAAAGGGTTAAGTCTAAAAATACTCCCCATGAAACGTTTTGACATTCACGAAAAACGAGAAATATCATCATATTTTAAGGGAGTTAAAATTAAAAGTATAGTCCGTTCAGGAAAGTTTGAGCGCATAGTAGGCGTTTGTTTATTTATCAGAAGTTGGCAGTATTTCCTGTCATAACGTAAAATGAAGTCAACGTTGCCGAATGTACCCGACCTCGTCCGACAAGCTTGCGAGTTATCAGACAACTCTATGCAATATTGACAACATTGCGTATCAATCTGACAAGAAAATGAACAAAATAACCTAAAATTTTAATATACACAGTGGAATATGCCAAATTTCCATGGCCAACCGACGGCTCAACCTTTCGTGAACTGACTATAGGAAAAAGAGTGCTCAATCAACTACAACTATTTTTATAGAGTGGATTAGGACGAATTTTAGGATCCGCATCTATTTTTATGAACGTATCTTGAATTCTCCATAGTCTTGATAACTTAGTGAAGCATTTCTTTGTTATTCACGAAGCTCTATATTTGGTATATTATGAAGAAAAAATAAATAAAGGATGTTTGAATAACTTACATCGGTAATCATTTTGCCTCGTGTCTTATTTCTCTCTCTGTGGTTTGCTTTTTTCTCTAACTGCTGCAAAACTCTTTCCCTGGTTGTCCTATATTCTAGAGCGAATTCCGATATAATCTTGCAGAATTCATTTGGCTTAGTATCACTTATTTGATGGAGAGGAATGCCCAGCCATAACAAAAATTTATGGTACCTGCAATAACGTTTTTAAAATTTATTGAAAATACTTTCTCAAGCGTAGACATTTCAACATTTTCAACATTTTTTTTTTATCTGAGACAGACCACGAAGGCTCAGGCCTAAGTACCAGTGTACCGTGGGTGTCAGAGGAGGAGTGACAGATTCAGTCTATTAATACTTGATTTAAAAGACTGAAGGTTAACATTCTGAGGAAAGGCGTGGGAAGGAAGTTGGTTCCACACTCTAGAGACCCTTGGGACGAAAGTACGGGAGAAGGTCGATGTTCTATGCGTGGAGAGTTGGACGGTAAAGGGATGCATGTGCGATGTTCTTCTTGTGGTTCTGTTGGGATTATCCGAGGGAGGGACAATCGAATCCCGCTCAAACGAGATGCCGACGAGATCGAAAGTCTCCATGTTTCCCAAACCTTTTTACGTGATAACTGGCATGATTGAGTTTTGGAAGAGTTGAATTTCACCAGGTTCTTGGCGCCCCAATCAAGAATTGTTTTGAGGTCACAGGAAAGGGATTCGTGCATGGCCTGACGCCTGCTGTTCAGCTCGGTCTCGGGTACAGCCCTGGAGAAGTGGACACTAGCATGGAGAGTGCTGTCGTCGGCGTAGCTATGAATGGGGTTGACTGTGGAAGAGAGCAGGTCATTGATGTGCAGTAGAAACAGAGTGGGTGCCAGAACGGATCCCTGGGGCACGCCTGCATTAATGGAATAAAAATTTGACGCATGCCCGTCAATTACGACGGATATGGCTCTATTAGAGAGGAAGCTGCTGATCCACCCACAAAGTCCTGGGGGAAGGCCGTAAGATGGAAGTTTGTTGAGAAGCGCTGAGTGCCAAACCTTATCGAATGCCTTGGATATATCAAGAGCAACCACTTGCGATTCGCCGAAAAATTCAAGCGATTTTTCCCAGTTGTTAGTGACAAGAGTAAGAAGATCTGCAGTGGACCTCTGATGGCGGAATCCATATTGTCGATCGTGTATCAGCTTGTGTTTCTCTAAGTGTTTTAGGATTTGAATATTGATGGCCTTTTCCATAACCTTACTGACAGTAGAGAGAAGAGAGATCGGTCTGTAGTTGGAGGGGAGCGACTTAGGGCCTTTTTTTGGGACAGGCTGTAAGCGGGCTTTCTTCCAGCTGTCTGGAAATATACCTTGGTTATATGATAACTGAAAGAGGCGTGTTAGAATTGGCGCAAGTTCCGGGGCGCACTTTTTGAGAACGATTGCTGGTATACCGTCTAAACCAGAGGATTTTCTAGTATCGAGGGACATCAGGATCTTATAGACCTGTTTGGTTTTGAAGGTTATTTCAGACATTTTATGAGGACCAGGGGCAATCGCCGGGGGGTGAAGACTGGGTGGTGGATTCAGAGTAGAATTAGCAGCAAACATTTTGGCGAATGTTTCGGCTTTCCCTTTAGAGGTAGAAACAATTTCGTCATCCAAAATCAGTGGTGGAAATGCGCTCTTACAAAAGTTTTGACTGATGTTTTTTGCCAAGGACCAAAATGATTTTCCACCATTGGGGCAGGAAAGGACTTTGTTCTTTATACGAGTGTTGAAGGCGTCCTTGGACTGAGCAATGGTTCGATTATATACGTTTCTTGCCTCTACGAAAGCCTGACGGTTTTCAGAAGTGGGGTTTTGCAGAAGTATCTTATGGCTTTGAACCTTTACCAGTCTTGCCCTGTCACACGCCCTGGAGAACCAAGGCTTATGTCGTGGAAGCTGGGGCGCGGTTTGAGTGTGAGGGATGAAAGTTTCAATACCTGTGAGAATTGTTTCGGTAACCTGTTTACATACTTCCGAAGGATCCGTACTAGAAAAACAAGAAGATATCCAGGGGAAAGCAGAGAAAAAGTCTCGGAGACCTTCCCAATCAGCAGCGTTGTAATGCCATAAGGTGCTCCGTGGTGCACCTTCAGTCATCTGAGACTAATGGGGAATTCCACTGTGATAAGTCCATGATCGGAGCGACCCAGAGGAGCACACACTGTGGTGGTATACGGTTCGGGGTGGGTGGTCAGAAAAAGATCAAGCGGATTTGAGCTATGACCTGCTGAGCGGGGAAAGTACGTCGGTTCGTGGATAAGATTATGTAGAGAGTTGCTTATAGCGAATGCCTCTGCCGCTCTGCCCTGTGGATCAGTTTTTGTGGATCCAAGCCATTCTTTGTTGTGAACATTGAAGTCGCCCAAAAAGATTACCTCCGCCGAAGGGTACTCAGAGATTAAATCGCTGGCTTTATCAGAAAGGGAGTCAAAAAGTTGGTTGTAAGAACTGCTGGAGGGGGAACGATAGACGCAACAGATGAACTTGGTTGATGATTTTTGAGAGAGCTGTATGTATCAAATGAATAATAATTATTTAGAACTGTATTTCTTACCTATTCATTACTCTTCTATGAATGATATTCAACAGTATAATTCTTTCGGCACAATCCGAAAGAAAATCAGACATTTTTCCTTTAATCATCGTCGTTCCATCATGTTTTGCGATGAGTTTCAGATGATCCCAAGATGCCTTACAGTCTTCCTCCAGTCTTTGTATGCTCAGAGTCAGCTCGTCAAAATCTACTTTCGACGCTCGGGTGATAGCTCCAATCTGAAAATGACGAGGGTCACGAATGAAAAAATAACGAAAGATTCAGTGATAATTAATAGTTAGCCAGTAAGTGCGCCAAACTTCAGGTTTGTTGGGGCTCGTCCAAAAATATGAACAAGATATTCTATTAATTTAACTTAGGTACCAGGCACGTAGCGAGGAGGGGGGGGCTAAGGGGCTGAAGCCCCCCCCCCTCCGAAATTATTAAAATGTCAATAGTTATACGTTGTGGCAATCATGAATTATTATTGTACTCGAGTTAGCCCCCCTGGCTACGGGCCTGTTAGGTACCCTCTAAAATGCATCTTTTTCGAGATGAAATTGTTTCTTTTCGAATATCTCCGAAACCTTTTATCTTACAGAAAACAGCATTTAGCATTGTCTAATCATATTAAGCCTTGTTTTTTCTTTATTAATGGAAAAAGTACGCTTTTTGAGACGCCCATTTGAACAGCTAATTTTTCCTTTACAAAAAAGGTACTCCTGGTCAAACGCTCTAAGGGTCGTCCGTTTTCGAGAAAAAATTGTTTTTAAAAAACATGGTAAAATTTTTGGGATATTTTTTTAAACTTCCTTACTAATAGTCAAAAAACTGACTGTTTTTCAACATAAATGTCGATTTTTCTTCAAAACGATCGACTTTGAAGCGTATAGCCAGTAGCACCTTTTTCGTGTAGAAAACATTGGCGGTTCAAATGGGCGTATTGAAGATCGTACATTTTCCATAAGCGTAAAAGTTGGGAGAAAAGGCACCCTCTAACCCTTCAAAACCTTCTCCTTGAGAAAAACAATTCCGTAGAAAACATAGCTTATTATGATTGGAAAATGCTTACGAAAGTTGTTTTGTGTGCGATAAAAGGTTCCGCAGATATTCGCAAAATTCCAACAAAAATCTCGAAAACGGTGCATTTTGAAAGGAGAGATTATCTTTTGTTGATATCTTCGGATGAGTTATAAAATTCTGAAATTTGTCGCTCTTATTCAATAACACTAACAGTATGAGCTGATGGTGCTTTGTAGCTTTATATTTCAGTTGGACTTTTTGGCTTTCTACGATATATCTATTCACAGCCTGGAAACATTATGTGATTCAACAAATTAATGAAAGATACTTATTTCTATACAGAAAAATTCAATACATATGTTGCAGATGCTTCTCAAAAATTTCATTCCACTACTAGCTAATATCAAGTTTCTGCTCTTTCTTACCTCCGAATAAAGATCTGTTGCTTCAGGAAACTTTTCCATAACTATATGGCAAAGATGGTGCAGTAAGGAATGTTTATGAACAGTATCCTTCACTTCAGGTACTTTTGCCAGATATTCTATTTGGAACCCTTTCACGTCAGCTCCGTTCAAAAAATTTCCTGAAAACAGGAGCACTAATTATATAAGTTTATATGTATAAGTTTTCAACCAACAGTAGAGTTTCGCATTCTAGTTTGTGCATGAGGGAGTTGAAAGTTATACATGAACAAAACTGTAATGGTCGACTTTCATTCTGTGACAAGTTTCATTAGGTTCCATCGTCTCAAAGTAAATGAGCCATGACAAAGTGGCACATACTGAACACCTCTTTGAACTAACTAATTAAAGAAATAAATTTCTTGAAAATTTCGGCACGCCTGTGCAGAAGATACAAAGGCATTGCCAAAAAAGTATCACATGTTCCACTTTCCCTATTCAAAAAATTTGGAGGGTAGATGAGAACAAAAATCCTTCAAAAATGCTTGAAAATTTCGTAAAAGTGAAACAAATATTGTATTGTTTCAGGATTTCGTTGACAAATAATTTTCCTCTGAGGAAATGAATTTGTTCCATTATTTTGACGCGCAGGTTTAATGAAAAAGATGGCTGGCTTACCTGAGCATCTATTATAAGGATGTAGAGAATGTTTTGAAATTAAAGACGAATGAAAAAACAATAAGACACAAGTTATCGCTAATATATCTTACCTATGGAGAGTAACGTGCTCAAAATTCCCCTAAAAGTCTTGTTGACTCGCAGAACTTCAATCCCTTGCTTGAGATCCATGAGCGGCTCAGCAATCTCCCTCTCCGTATTTTCGAAATCCAGTTTGAAGGCCCATAATTTCAGACGTGCCTGGAGTTCCGAAATCGAGGCCAAGGTTAGTAGGAACTGTTCAGCGCTCCCCAAAGGAAGATCAGGGTTTGCGGCCTGCGCCTCCTGTATTTTAGTACGCTCATCCTGAAAGATTGAATGAAACTTGAAACAGTTGAATATCAAGATGCTAACCAAACTCCAAAAACTCAACAATGAGTAATATTTGCCATCCTTTGAAGAAAGAATAAATGTAAATTTTCGGAATTTTACAACAATTCAACATGATCAAAGTAGTACCTACATAAACACTATAAACAGGAGGCTCAGAATAATGAAAACCAAACTGTACTCAATATAAAGTTGAGAGGAAGTACTTTTAACACTTTATTATAGCTTGTCCAAACTCACTTTTGGCAAACTCGTGACTTTATAAAATGTATCATGTTCAAGTATTCACGACTTAAGAAATTTAAAACATTGGGAATTAAATTCGTTCCACTCAATCTAGAGTAACCCGCTAACCCAGAGCTCGCTTCGAAATCTAGGCTACGGTTAATTGGTTAAATATTGTTTATCTGATTACTGCCGCGTTTCCCCTTATAGATGTCGTGCCATCTACTTTGAGCTCTCAACTCGCTGTACCTAGTCGATAAAACCATAGACAAATAACTAGTTGTATATTTCTGGTTTCAAGATTAACTTAAGATGTCTAAAATAATGTATTTTTAGACATCTTAGATTAAGTGCATGCATCCAACAGCTAGAGTGTGAATTCTGAGTACTCCTGTGTCAACAAGGCTAGTTTTAAGGCGAATTTTGGCGAGCTGTGGTTACATCTTACTATCTAACTATGGTTACATAATTCGACAGAAAATACGTGTATTAACTGTCAACTATGTAACTATGGTAAGCTGTAGCTACATCGCCAAATTTGCCTTTATTTATATTGCACCAGAAAGCAGCTCCAACTGCTTTATTCCAGCAGTTTAAGCTGGGTTTCGCAAGAATTTCTATTAGGTTACTTGATTAAATACCTACATATCATTATTTCTGTAAGGATTTCAGTATATTTTTGACATAAAACCATCGACTAAAAGCCAAATCAAACGATTTCATCGGGTGATCTAACTTTGTGAAATTCATCATCAATCAGTTGTTTGGATTTTCCATTGAATCTTGATATTGAAAATATAGAAATTTTCGGTAGTACACACAGTGTTTCTTTCAGAAAATTTTACCCGAGAGGGCGATCGCAAGATCCGGGGGGTAAATTATCCGAACGTTTTGGAAAAATATTCAGCGTAGAAGTCGAAGAAACTTTCGAAATATTTTGTTGATGAAAGGACGTACATGTGCATTTTTTTCATTTGCATTTTTTGCTTGTGAAGTAGAAAACAATAACTGAATCTAAGTCCTCTCAATTTTCCCCGGGGCACCTGTTCAACTCCGGGGGAGGGGCACTGCCACCCCGGAAATGTACCTGAAAGAAACACTGACACATAATAATGTGGAAACTAAATTACTCAAAATAAAAGTCGAATGTGAGAAGTAATGCATAACAGCTCGGCTTACAATTGAATTATGAAGAAGCTGAAATTTCGAGAATGATAAAACTCACCTTTGTTGGTAACATTGTGAGTAGTTTCTCTATTCCTTCTCTGTTCATGATGGTGGCATCCATCTTTAGGATGGCTGCTTTGATTGATCTAGGTGGAGGCAATTTTGTCATTCCGATGTTTATTGCGTTTGATCTCTTTGGGTCCAAGACTATAATTTCTTTGTTCTTATTCAATTCCTGTTGTTTCTATTAGAGAAAAACCATTTAGTCATTGAGGTTCATGATGATTAAGTGTACAGAAACACCACAACGTATATAAATTACGTATGTTACGTATGAAGGGAAACATGCATTTTCGTGCAGTGTGTCTGATGTGATGATAGGGCATAATTGGTGAATGATCTTTATTGGACTCCATGACGAAAAAATTAGCATTTATTTCTTGGGATTATCCATTTTCATTGTCAACAAACTGTGATTTATACTATACCAGTTCAGTCGCGTTGGTTATCAAAGTATAGTATGAGACAGTATATTATTTTTTCGTAATTCGGGAAAAGTTATCACGAAATATATGCTTATTACCTGCCATATTCTCAATTCCGTCAATTTTTGTAACAAGAGAGTACAGAATAACGCACACGAAAAGCTGACTTCAAACATACATCTTTCCAGTGACTTGAAAAATCAAAATTATCTTCTCGTCTATTTGAATTTAGAAATTGGGTACCTACTGTCGCATGTCTTTGCTTACTCAACCAACCTTTGAAATGACCAGCTTCTAGTCAATAGAATAAGAGTTTGATTTTGTACGCTTGTTCCTAGAGTCAGTTTCGAATTTTGAGCCGGGAGTAGTCCTAAAATACTCATGAGGATCACTTGAGTAAGATATCTAAAAACTTCAACTTTGTGAAGGATGAACATAAAAAACTGAAGTTGCAGGTTACGTGTGTAAAGGGAATATCTCAATTTAGTTCGTCAATAGGTTGAATACGTCCAGTGGTTTTCGAGTTATAAATTTTAAATTTTATAACTAGAATTCTTTTCGAAAACTTCCATTCTACACAAACAATTCCACATACCGGGTGATTTCTAAAGTGTTTCATTCATTCAGCTGAAAAATTCGCCCATTTTTCGATAACGGCTAAACTATTGAGTTTGAAGACATTAAATGTTTCTTACACAAAATTATTTAGAGTGTACCAATAACGTTATGTCTTCAAACTAAGTAGTCAAGCCGAATTTCTCGGCGAGCACGAAAAAAAAATCACCCGGTATATCGCTATAATTTTGACTGTTTGAAGGAAGCGTTGATAAAATCAGGTGTACAAAAATCCAATCCTTCGGCGCAAGTTCTCTAAAGAAAAAAAGCTAATCCCCGAATGATTTAGTCTAATGGTTCTTGATCTATTATATCGCAACCAATACGTAATAGCGAGTACATAACGGAAGAAAACAAATGAAAAAATTGAAAAACATATTCATAACTTTCGTAAAGTCATAAACCAGCCAAAAAATTGATATTTATATGACTGTTTCAAACTTTTTGTGTTATGAATCGTTTATATCGCTCATAGTCAAGAGATTTTTTACGATCATTTTTCGGGCAGTTGTCTGTAGCTGTCATAGTCCTACCACAGATGTTGGAAAGTCTGAGCTAAAGTGTGCATTGCTCAAATAAAGCTATGAACCAGTCTGATATTTCGATTGAATAAGTTCGTATACAATTTTTTTGGTGCAGCTCAAAACTTTTATGTTGAAAGATGAGATAAATGCTCGTAAAAACAAGTATTGAATTGACGTGAACGTGAACATGGAGTTTCTGACATACATAATATGTGAATTTCATTTTATGGTATGATTTTGAACTTAGGTATAGATATGTAATACGTATTACGAAACCAATTCACTTCCTAAAACAATAAAAATGCAAATCTACATACAAACAATAATTCAAATTTAGATTTCTGTCTACTGAAATCTAATAAACTAATTTGAAAGTTGAGGAAAAAAGGAGTGCCTACTTATGAAGGGTATACCAAAAAACTACGGAAGGGTAGTGTGTGTCAAAAATGCAAAATGCTCGTCACCACCACCGAAAAAAGGCACTCACCTCCTGCTTTCAGCACATGCCAGATGAGGTCACCAATAGGAAAAGAAAATTCCAATTATTACGTGTTCAGTTCGAGAGAAAAACCAACATCCCAGAAAAGATCAAGTATTTCAAGTAAAATTAAACTCAAAGAAGGCAAGTGATAGAAAGCGAAAAAAATAGTAAGCAGTTATATAATGCGTAACAAAAATAAGGGTTTAAAAGAAATATCCCGTGATAAAACACAATTATGGCAATTTATAGTGTTGAAGCATTCCATCATCTCGATAAAATTTAATCTTCGAAATAGATCAATGTTAATGGTCGTTAGAAATAGTTTTTTAATCAACTAGTTCCTTAATGACAACATTTAATGGTCGACATATTTTAAAGCGCGAGTGAAGCGAGCGCGTTATAAGGTCGAGAGATCGATATGAATTGAGTGTAAATTCTTGACTGAAATATGTACATTTCTATTTGGCACCAGGGATACAATTTGACATAATAAAAATTTTATTGTTGTAACATTACTCGCATTGATTCTCAATACGTTGTGTTCGTTTGCCCATGCCAATTACACATTTAATCATCAGGCATTAAGATGGGTCATTATTGATTAATGTCGTATGCGTTTACATGACATTTTATTTTGAGGTCGACAAAAAACGTATTTGACGATGAAATTTCAGACAAATGAAATATTAAATGAAATCTCCTTGTATTAGAACGCAATCATTAGAAGTCAAACACAATCTGTCAATATCTGATTTGAAGATGACAAAACCAATTAAAAACTTTTCCTACCTTTGTGAGAAGATCCTTGGCTCTCGACTCGAATAGATGTTCCAATTTTTGTGTATCTACACTGACCGGGCATAATTCGTCCCAAATATGACCAGATTTGAATTTCATGGAGGCTGCTACATCATCCCTTACTTCCTTCCAGAAGAGTTTCACTGTTTTCTTATTTTTCTTTATTGGTATCTTTGTATCATTTTTTGGTTTTTGTAGGTTTGTACTGAATACAGGCGGTGGTGGATTAGGGGCTAAAGGAGGGGCCCTGAAAAATGAAATACATAATGCATTTCTCTGGACCGGATATAGCGGTGACAGTTTGCATTAATTTTTTATGCTGTGTTGGGTTAGGCATTACAGATGTAAATGTAAATTGTCAAAGCAGTTAGAAAAATTTAAAAACAGTTTGAAAATTTTCGATGAAGTTGATACAGGCCTAATGTTGATCAGAATTGGCAAGTTTTCGAAGCAATTGGTAGTTTTTCGAAACAGTTGGAAAATTTTCAAAACAATTAAGTAGTATAATTTTGAAGCAGTTGGACCAATGTTAATGGAATTGGTCAAGGGGCGTGTCCAATATTGATCAGAGTTGGTAAATTCTCAAAACAGTTGGTGAATTTTCGAAGCGGTTGACAAAATTTCGAAGCAATCGGAAAAATTTTGGAAGCAGTTGAAAAAATTTCAGAATAGTTGGAAAAATTTCTATTAAATTGGAATACTACAAGGATTCCGATCAATGTCAAACTTATTTTGAACTAGGTCCGCGACGAGTATATTCGTCCTACATTTCGTCAGGATCGTATCATCAAAAGATTTTGAAAAAACTAAAAATTCTAGCTAGTATTGCTGGTTTGGAATTAAACACAAATTATTTTCGGAAAGAAAGAGTTGAAAGAACTAATTTTCAAGATTGGTGTGGAACCTGAATATCTCATTTGAGTTCTTCAGCGGACCAGATCGCCGGTGGTAACAATTACCAGACCTTTAACCCATTCGTTTCAAATGGAGTAAGTGTAGTATATAAGTATAGATGTTGCACAAAAAAAATGCAAATCACATAAAAAATTGTCGTGGTCCCGATGAAAAAAAAATTAAACCTAGTAGTCCAGTCAATTTGTGCTCAAAAGAACCCCTAGCAGGGAAGTTCTGGGGGAGTTTTGATTTTTTCGATTTTTTATGTTTTTTGGGGTGCTAAATCCGATTCTGAGGTTTGCTAACAAAATTTCGTGAGGGAACATAGAAAAAAATACAAAAAAGAGAAAAAGTCTCATTCTTTGGCAGTGTTCTGCTTATAACTCGGAAACTATCAACTTTTCGTGAAAAACCTTTCTATACAAAATGAAAGTACGTGAGATTTCCTACAAATTGTATCACCACAGCTTGTTCTGCGACAACCCGTTCTGGCTCAATTTATAGTTGAAAATGAGGTATTTTTTATGACTCAATAAATGAAAATAAATTAAATTCCGTGGTTCCGATAATGCGAACGTCTTGAAATACTGCATGAACATTCAGTATATCAGTCTCGATTCACAAAAAAAATTTAACTCGAATCGGATATCTTGTTATGGAAATTTCTTTTCTTCAATATTCCAATTCAATTTTCTATGGTTCTCTTCACACTATCGTCACACAATTTTGCATAAGACTTATTATGAGCATGTTGCATTTGGCCGCACCATTTCATTTCGATTGGTTTAGTTTTATCTGGGATATTGAGGAACAGAAATTTTGAATGGCCATGTTTTATGAAACATAGAATATGGCCATTCAAAGTTTTTGTTCCCCAATATCTCAGACAAAACGAAACCCATCAAAATGAAATGTTGCGGCCATATGCAAGATGCTCATAAGAAGCTTCATGCAAAATTTGGTGGCCATAGTGTGAACAGAACCATAGGAAATTGAATTGGAATATGGAAGAGAAGAATATTTATATTTCCATAACAAGATATCCGATTCGAGTTAAATTTTTTTTGTGAATCGAGACTGATATACTGAATGTTCATGCAGTATTTCAAGACGTTCGCATTATCGGAACCACGGAATTTAATTTATTTCATTTATTGAGTCATAGAAAATACCTCATATTCAACTATAATTTGATCCAGAACGGGTTGTCGCAGAACAAACTGTGGTAATACAATTTGTAGGAAATTTCATGTACTTTCATTTTGTATGGGAAGGTTTTTCACGAAAAGTTGATAGTTTCCGAGTTATAAGCAGAAAACTGCCAAAGAATGAGATTTTTTCTCTTTTTTTGTATTTTTTTCAATGTTTCCTCACGAAATTTTGTTAGCAAACCTCAGATTCGGATTCAGCACCCCAAAAAACATAAAAAACCGAAAAAATCAAAACTACCCCAAAACTTTCCTGCTAAAAACCCTATTTAACTGTACTATAGGGTTTTTTTTCAAAAATTGAAAAGAGTTCGATTGTATTTCCTATGCTATTCTTCTGAAGGATATACTTACCCAAATCGATTGGACAAGGGAGGGGGTGGCGGCGCCACAGGATTATCGTTCAACAATGGGGGTGGAGGAGGTGGTATACCGTTGCTGACTTGCGTGGGTGCTAGGATATCAACTTCGTCATCACTTCCAAGGTCCGTGAAATCCATATCACATAGATTTAGGCTTCTCTTCATATTAGCCACCAACTCTTCCCATCTGAGCTCGTTCTCTGACTTCTTGGGTTCAAATTTGAGGACGTTTTCAGAAGTTGGACTTTTAACTACATCTACTTTGGACTTGGATTTTGCTAGACCTAGGAAAGATGCACACCATTTGTTGAAACTACGACTGGCATATTCATATATATATATCCATCTTAGAAGAGCCACCTATATTTCTAATCCTATAATGATTGCAAAAATTTCCCGAAATACGTCGAATGATTTTGTTTGAGACACTTTTTTGACGTCTATTTGAGGCTTTAACAAGTAACTCCCTAAGAGGGTGCGCTTCAACCCCTCAAAATTGAATAGGGGAGAGGGGTTGAGTGATACTTCATTTGAAAGATTATAGAACCCTCTGTAGCCCTAATTTCGATGAGCCGTTTTCGCCAATAAAATTAGCTTTTTTAGCTCAAATGAGTCACCTTGAAATTTGTCTTGAAAAAATGAAACAACTTCATGCAACATGTACCGGGTTTTTCACTATAATTGACCCCCCCCCTTAACTTTGTTACTAAAGGAGATACAAAAAAATGTTTCGTATAAAAGTTTCACAAAATCAACTGAGGTTTTTGGATATGAGTCCAGAAACTGAAATATATACAGGGTGGTCAACATATTGATGGCAACTTAAAATTTTCAAATGGAACACCCTGTAATTTTTCCACGTTTGGCTAGATCTTTTTCCCCTGATTCCGAATATGTAGCATATGTTGGTCTATCTCTATTATTCTGAGAACCACAGAGTTTCAAATTTTAAGAACCACCTGCCAAGATCTGTAATCATTTTACAAGTGGCAGAGTGCGTTTAATGAAAATGCTCATTTCTGGAGTTATAATAACGTCAATGGGAAGATATTCAGGATGACCAACATTGAATGCAACTATATTTTTTCAAATGGGACACCCTGTCCTGTTTTTTTCCCCTTTTTTGATAGGCTATTTCCTCCTGATCTCGAATATAAATGCGTATGCGGATGTGTCTTCAATTGTTTGAAAGTTTTGAAATGATGACACCTAATAAAAAAATATGTGAAATACCTACGAAATTCTTTATATCCAAACAATCTACTTAAATTTATTATTTTAGAATGAATACTTAACAATTACTTAACCAATGAAAAATGATAAACTATGGTAGTATGGTAAGAATAACATCAACTAAAGAAATTGCTCAAAATGACCACCTTCGTTCAATACACATAGTTCAATAGTTGTCTCAAGTGTTTAGACTATTTTTGATAGCATAATTATGGCTCTGATTCAAGTCAGAAATTAAAGCTTCAAAATTTTGTTCCTTATCATTACAATATTATCATTATTCTTTGTGCGTTGACGGGATTAGTTCCGAATTATGGGTTTAATATTGGTTGATTTTATATCATTAATATTATTCTCCGCTTTCATTGATTGTCATTATTGCTAAAGTAAATCAAATTGGCCACTTAATATTCACGAACTTCCAAAACGCTATGCCAGATAGTTATTGAAATTTGAAACTCTGTGGTGCTCAGAGTAAGAAAGATAGACCAACATATGTTACATATTCGAAATCAGCGGAAAAAGAGCTAGCCAATCATGGAAAAATATACAGGGTGTTCCATTTGAAAAAATGAAGTTGCCATCAATATGTTGGTCACCCTGTATATATTTCAGTTTCTGGACTCATATCAAAAAACCTCAGTTGATTTCGTGAAACTTTTATACGAAACATTTTTTTGTATCTCCTTCAGTAACAAAGTTAAAGGGGGGTCAAATTATAGAGAAAAACCCGGTACACCATGACTATTTTCGAAATTTTAAACAAATCAGCATAGGCGTATCTGGCGTCAGTCTTATGGAGGGGGGGCCGCGGCCCCTATGTAGTAGAAGTTTTTTTTGTGATACCTATACGTAGTTTTTGATTAGAATCTTTCAGGGGGGGGGGGCTGGCCCCTCCTAAATACGCCAGTGGAAATCAGCAAAGTAGTAACTAAACATATTGATTCATAATAAATGATCGAAGAAACGTATAGTCCGATCACGAAATTTTGAGCGCATAGTAGGCCTTCGTTTATTTATCTGAAGTATTTGCTGTCATAACTTAAAATAAAGTCAACTTTGCCGAATGTATCCGGCCTCGTCCGCCGAGCTGGCGAGTTATCAGAGAACTCTATATGCAATATTGACAACATTGCGTATCAATCTGACAAGAAAATGAACAACATTAATTAAAATTTTAATATACACAGTAGAATATGCCAAATTTCCATTTCTAAGAACAAAGAAATGAATAAGGCAACATAAGCTAATGTTCTGCGTTTCAGTTTTTTCCAGATAACCGAAATATTCAAAGTGGCTCATTTGAGTTAAAAAAATAAAATTTTTTTTATACTACGTCGTAAAAAGGGTTTCAACACCTTTCAAATGAAGTATCACTCATCCCCTATTCTCTATTCGTTAAAGCCTATATACATCAAAATATATTCCCCTAAACAAAATCATTCGACGTGTTTCGGTAAATTTTTCCAATCGCCCTGAATATTGAGAAACAGAAAATCTTAGGATTGATTGGATTCATTCTGTATACTTGCTCCTCACATCAGCTTTCCACAACATGGAGGACAATCTGAAAAATTACCTTCTTTCGCTTTCGAAATCAGACCAGACATATCCCCCATCCTGTTGATCTTATTCTCCTCCGAAGGGCTATGAAGGATGTTTTGACTGGCCAGTTTTTGTGTGAGATCCTTAACCGTGTTTTCTCGCTTCAGCTGCAACAGCAGGTTTTTCTCGTTCGCGTTTTCGACGTCAGCCTCATTTTCTCTACTCTCTTGCGTTTCGGAATTCTTATTGTACATCATCGACAATATCCACGGCTGCTTCGTGAGGCCCTCTTCAGATTCCATCTTGTTGACCGCGTTCAAGAGAGGTGTGAGATCTTTCCTGGACGAGTTTCTGTTCAGGATGTTGCCGTTGTTGTTGATTCTTTGCTGGAGAGCGTTCGTGTAGTTGCCTGTAGGAATTTGCAATTTTGTGTTAGAGTTTGTCATTACTTCTTAATGAGCATAAGGTTGGATATGTATTGCTAAATCATGAGCGGAAATGCTGGAACTAATGTCAAGGTAGGAAGGTGGTATAGTCTTTCCAAAGTTGCTTGAAAAAGGCATTAAAACATTCCATGTGTGTACGTATAAATACCACGATATAACTGCAAACTAAGTACGATAAAGTGTGAACAATCTTCTTGTTGATGTGCTAAAATAGGCTATGGGTCGATTAGATTGAGATACTTCACAAGCTGCTACAGAGCGAATTTAGTAGCTGATTGTAAATTCGCTCAGCGTAATCGTGTTCACAAGCCAAAAATCTAATTGTTGATTGTTGGCTACTCAGCGAGTAGATAGATTTGTGTGTAATCATCACAATCTCACAAGCTAATTCACTCGCTTCTAATGAGTCAATTACATTGAGATACTTTACAAGCTGCTACTGGGTGAGTGAGATTGTGATGATTACACATAAAACTGCCTACTCGCTGAGTAGCCAACAATCTAGCGATCTGATTGAGGTTTATGTTTGTATCTTTGTCAAGGATCTGAGATAAAGGTCAAATACGTTTTCAAAATTTCAGATTATGAACCAGGAACCACCGAGTAGATGAGAACTCACAGATTGTTTAGTAACAACTGTGATTACATACGGCTTGTTTACATGCCAACAAGAAAAAACACCAGCGATTTAGCGTGTAAAGTAGCCCAGTCGCAGCTTTTTTACAATCCGATTGTTGGCTTGTGAACACGATTACACTGAGCGAATTCACAATCAGCTACTAAATTCGCTCAGTAGAAGAGTGTAAAGTTTCTCTATCACTAAACACCGCACTTAATCATCCGAGATACTTCAACCATCATTACATCAGTCAAGATTCCACCAGATCGCGGAGGATTCTGTTATGAATTCATTCATGATTACATTAACAGGAGATTGAGTTAATTTCGATATAAGTGGGAAACATAGAATATTTCGTTAAATTGTTTTTGATAAAAATAAAGTTATATAGCGACCTAGTAATGCAAAAGACAAACCTACAGCGTATTAGTTCCAGTATAAAAATGCTTTGTGAGCAAATTATGGATTTAGGTGCCTAGTGGGATGATATTGATGTTAGTTACATGTCAATAATCTGCTATCACAAAGAAGGGTTCATACATTTCCCGCACATTGCAAATAAGGATGAAGTTCTGAGTTGAAATGCTTCTTTACTCATAGGATATACATACCATTTACTTTGTCGTTATTAGTTTCTTCCCATTTTGAACAATATTCCTATATATTGAGATCGTTTCCTGTTGTCTTTAAAAAGTTTCTCTGTCTTTCTGCTCTCTCCCTACGCTGTCTCAAAGCGGGTGTCACTCCAGCTTCACGAGCTGAGCAAAAGCATAAAAAGTCTTGTAAGCAAAGCAAAGTGCAACAATGACGGAGTCAATTTAATGTGTGGTATTTTAGTTACACTCGTTGTCAAGAGTTTAATATTGATTCGATGTACTATGTATTTGTGGATTCCAACAAAATTATAATGATTGAAATTAATATTTGATCTCCATTGTCAGAAAGACTGATAATTATGTCATTTGAAAAAATGCACCATTAATCATCAAAAAAAGATTTAACTTGAAGTCGAAGAGACTAAAAAAAAATTTAAGAAAGCGCTGAGCAGGAACTTAGTTCTCGTTCATTGGTAGAGTAAGGAGGCTTTTACCTCAATATTTTCTATAGGACTTGGGATTAATGCTGAATATATGAATGCAAAATATCAGTACGATCAGAATAATATTCTTTTCCGCCGACCTCGAAATAAAAGGTGCTTTAATGTGTACGAAATTGAGCATTAATGCCCCATTTTAATGCTCAATTTTTTTGCCATTTTAATGTGCAATCCTCATGGCAACCGTACACAAAGTATTCAGAAGCACTACGAGAAATGTCAAAACTCTACTGAAACATAGAAATTCCTTTACGTCTAATGCGTGTCTTGTGCGAATTGAGAATGTATTTTAATCAAGAACTTATACACTATTCATGTTGAGATCGTCGGAAAAATCTGTAATAAACTCGGTTATTAATCTAGCGACTAATGGTCTCGAACTATTAACGCGTTCGCTCCGCTCACGCATTAAAATATCTTGACCATTAGTCGCTGTCTTTAATAACCTAGTTTATTAAATAACTATTAAATTATTCGAAAACTGAAATATGTAAAAACTTGACAATTAACGAAATTAAATTCTATGGCTCTGATGAACCAAAATTTTGCATTTTGGCCATATTTTATGGAATACTTTGTACGATATGATTGGTTGACGAACTTAAGCGATGCATTTGAAAACCGAACTCACTCTGAAAATTTCAAGTTTCTAGGACATATCTTAGAAGATTATCGTGCTAACGAACGGACGGCCGGCCCTACGGACAAAATTCAATTTGATCACGAATTCGTCATCAGAAAGCCGAACCCTATCGTTAGAGACTATTTTAGGCTCAAAATTCGAAAATTACAGACATTTGGGCAAAACGATATGGAACTCGTTTAAGTAGAACGAGCCCTCAAAAATAGCAAATCAAAGAGTTTACCTAGTTGTTCGAGGAATGCAGATTGTTTTTCGCGAATATCTTCGGAACCTGTCATCGTACAGAAAACAGCTTTTTTTATCCTAGTAAAATATGTTTTGTGTAGAATTTTCATTTCTCGGGTATCAATTGCAGAAGGATTTGAAGGCTTAGTGGTTGTTTTTCCTCCCAACTTCTAATCTAATGAAAAAAGTACGGTTTTCGAGACGCTCATTTGACCCGCTTATATTTTCACAGAGAAAATTTCTTCTGGTCATACGCACCAAATTTGACCGTTTCCGAGAAATAACTTTTATGTTGAAAAATAATTCTTGATTGAAAACATTCTCATTTTGCACTTACGTTTGAAATTATGGAATTTCTATGTTTCTATGTTCCAGTAGAGTTTTGACATTTCTCGTAGTGCTTCTGAATACTATTTGTACGGTTGCCATGAGGATTGCACAATGAAACATAGCATAAATTGAGTAAAATGGGTCTATAATGTTCAATTTCGTACACATTGAATTCACCTTTTATTTCGAGGTCAGCGGAAAAATAAATTAAAACTTGAGAAAAAAACGCAAAAAACAAAGCTTATTTTATTATGAAATACTCACGAAAGCTGTATTCTGCACGATAAAAGAATCCGGAAATATTCGCAAGAAACAATTTTTATTTCAAGTTCAACACCTTGTATCTCGAAAATGTGTATTTAAGAATGTGAGTTGATAATGAACAAAATATTTCGACCGGTAGTGAAAACTGCGAAAATGTAAACAAAATTCAATTGAACTCCCAAATTTCCACCGAAATATACTACAGTTGCTATAACTTTGTACCAATTTTCATCGAATCAATATTGAAACTCTTGGTCGTGCTATTGATAGTGAAAAAAATTGTGCACATTGACCCCATCGGATTTTCATCCCAAAATTTGTTATTTATAATATAAGCATAATCATATTCACATACATTTTGAGGAACACATATATTCCTTTGATTTTTGGAATGTTCTGAAGTATATCCAAAGCACCTTGATAAAATAAAGGGTGTTTTAAATTGAGCGTGTTTCTCAAGAATGAATAAAATATAGATGGAGCACTGAATTCGTCTGGGTGTTTTGACATTTAAGAAGTATAATGTATGACATTTATAAAAATGACTTCGTACTCGATACAACAAAACATTAAAATCGAGTGTTATGGTTTCCACAATCGCCCAACTGAAAACTTTATTGTTCGAGTTATAAAAAAATTCAAGAGACCGGTTCAGAGGAAGTTCAAAAAGTGAAAGAAAATATTGATTCAAATGACGTTCACAACAAATGATCTTAGTGGGCTGACAACTTGGCGTATTTTACAAAGAATTCAGCTCTGAATCCAGATGAGGTTCAAATAATACAAGAACTAAAGACATTAGATCATTTAAAACGTCGTTAATTTCTTGGACGAATATTCACCGGAAACGGTGATGACAATTGGCCACCAAGATTATGTGATTTGACACTTTTGGACAGTTTTTTTGTTATGTGAAAGGCCAGGTCTATAAGAATAATCCACAATCGATGCCTGAACTAAGGATGAAATTATTCGTGTCATGAATGAGATAGAGCCTCAACTATGAGCTGAAAGTGGTCGTTTGGTAGATAATTTTTTTGTCCATAAATGTCATAGCTGATACTTCAATTGTCAATAAAGAATTTTTGAAAATTAATGCAAATTGTAGTTTAATATATTCTTTGAAAAACGTACAATTAAAACACCCCCTTAGTATTGCCCTATGCTTTCACAGTTCATGTCTTTTGAAAGAATGAATATTCGAATAACATATTGGTGATTGCTTTATGTTTTTTGTTCGGAGCAATCTTTTTATATAAAATATCTTTAATTCATGATCGTGAAAAATACTATGAACACACAAAACCCATCACTTACCTTGGTTTTATCTTTGTATCTCCCATTCAGGTTGGGATCAGGGTTTCCCATCTCTGAAGAGTGGGAACTCGAGGTGTCATCGTCTTCTTCCTGATTAGTCTGTGGTTTCAAGCAAAGGCCGACATTGTTGTTATTATTGTTATTAAGGCTATTTTTTTGTTCAAAGCGTACACGTTCGATGTACCTGTCGAATGCCTTTACTTTTTCGCCTCTCCGTGAATCGACCATCGATTTCCGACAGCGCAAGTCTTCTGATGTTTTCGTCGAGAAGCCGGAAGGGATTTCCGCCAGTTTCTTCTCCATCTTCGTATTGGAGGACTGCTTCGTAGATTTGGAACTGTTGCAGCAAGTCGAGGGTCGGTGCCTGGCTTGGACATGTATCTTTGGATGATGTGTTCGATTCCTTGTTCCTCCAAGGCGTCTATGGAGGACATAACATTACATGAGATTTTGAATTGAAATCTGTACAACACACAGTTATTACACAATCACATCTTAGGTGGTACTTTTTTGTAAGTATATTGGCGCGTCAAGAGACGAAGCTTGATTTGCCATCGATGAAGGTGGTGGCATTGAATCAAATGGAGACCCGCTCAACTAGGCGACGCGAAGAAAAGGCGAAGTGTTAGAGGCAGAACGCGTACGGAAGGGACGCGTCGTTTTCCGCCGGAGAAAATTGCATTGCATTAAATGGACACCCGCTCATCTAGGCGGCACGAAATGAAGAGCGGAAAAGGGGCGACTCGTTTGACGCGTGAATGATCCTTTGGGCATGTGCGCTTCATATTTCTCGAGGCGGCATGCGACAAGGGTAATAAAAAATTATTGAGATGGATATAAGGGGGCATCTTCCAATGGCTGCTCGTCGCATTAAAGTGTGCGGACCTAGGCGAAATGATGCTTCGTCTCTCGTCGCTCCTCTTTGCCCAAGTGAGCTTCAACCTTGACAGTGGTGTCTTCAATCACTAAAGTATCTGCTATCCCCTGTCACACACTTGTGGATTGAAAGAGTTTTTGTGAGTCGCCGAAAACTCAGATCTTGATTTTGGCAAGGAAGAAGGAAAAGAGAAGACTCTGGGTACATCCCATTTGACATTTGTCAAAATTGAAATATGTATTCTCATGAGAGCTGTGCACCGTGATCGCCGTAATATCACTGCATCGGACATGTTTGAATACCGTCTTTTCCCTTTGCTTCAAATCATAGAGATAGAATAGTATAGACGTTGCTATCGATGAAATGAAAGTGGTATCAGATCCGCCATATTACTGCTATACGTCGAATTTTGACAATCATTGAATTTTTTCTAAAAATAGTGATTTTTGTACCTTTTTAAGTTAAATTGAGATTTCTTGTGCTTAATAAACAATAATAAAATGGTATCGTGTGCTGTATGGCTTTCTACAAGCAGAGAAGGGACAGATAAGAAGAAAATTAGAGGAAAAAAAACCTATCACAGGTAGGGATGAGTACTGAACAGATCCGCATTCGAAATTTTTGCTAGTATGTCTTGGTAATCTGATATCTTTTTATATGTGCATATTATCGCCTGAAGAAAAATTGTTTATTTCATATTCAATTGACCTTATTTGAACAGGATTCCTAAAGACCCAACACGTCGTATTTTTTGGTGAAATTCGTGAACAGAAAAAAACTGGCAACTTAATTCAACCCTGAACTTTCAGCCATATTGGTCCGCGACTAAGCCCCGCCCAGTGGTTCCATTTTTCCTTACACAATTGTATGTCATAGCGTCTCTTCTCTATTCTATCTCTATGCTTCAAATAGACACTTGTATTTCCGATATTTTTTCACTGAATCTCACTCTACGGTACGTCACGTCAATGAAATGTGTGGATCCACCATAAGACATTTAATTACACATAACTATTTAATCATTCTTCCATAACCAAGTACAACATTCAAAGTTTATGCTTAGACAATTTTGAAAATGATATCTGGCAAATGGTGTTCTTTATTGTAAATATACCGCGTTAATTAATTTAGGAAATGTGGAACAACTCTGTCCATCATATCGTTGGTTATGTTGGTGATAACCAAAAAAATGTTCTTTAGGTGGCCTGGGACTTTGTGAATGTTCCCTGGAGTTTTCAGCACTACAGCCTCATTAAGCCCCTGCGATTCTTTCGCAACGAAATGCTTGACATTTCCGAAATCGATTTAACATCGTACTGAAAGTAATGGACACCTTTTGCCAGATATCATCTTTAGAACTGTCTAAACATAAACTACAAAGATTAAATAGTATAAAGATAGGGAACGAGACGACTACAGTGTTTCAGCGCCATCTCTGGGTCAAATGTGAACAAGTTTAGTATACATAGTAAGTATATTGGTTCTGTGATAATTGATTATTGGTTTGAAATCAAAGTACATGGGGAACGTCACTGACATAAAAAGTGTCTATCCATTCGTTTCCACAAATATTTTTTCACTTCGAATCAAACAACAGGACCAGGGGCGTTTGCAACTTTGCACTTTGCATTCTGACAAATTTCAAAAGTGAAAATCAATTATGATGTACAACATTTCTTCTTCCAACGTTCAATTTCTTTGTTCTTGACTTTTCACTTTTTTTCTTTTGAGTACTTCTCAAAAATATGTTATATTTTGGAATTATCAGTGACAATATGTCTATATTTTGGTATAAATGGATAGTATACAAACCCATATTCAAAATAGTTTCTAACTAGGAACCTAGAATCACGAAAAGACTATGAAAATTTGGAGAAATAAATGGATTTTTTCTTTTTTCCCCTTTGGACCAACGAAAATGTACGGCATATGAAAAAATATTATCTATGCATAAAATACTTTCAAAATAAATTTATTTCATGTTGTGTCATATCACCCCCTGGACTACGGAAAAAGAGGGATTGCAACCCTAGATTTTTCCCCTTGTCGCATGATTTTTGTACGGCGTTGCGGAATAATGGATTAGAAGCAGTATTGAAATAGTATAACACAGATGCCGTACAGAATCAAATGACCGAATGCACCCTGGTAATTTTCGGAAAATCAAAAAAAAAAAAAATTCGACTTTGTGGCTCCACATTTTTTTACGGCGCTACGCGTTTTCTTATTATTTTTCACGGATTCATCGATGGTAAGAATGCCGTACAAAAATATGTGACCAAAATGTACCCGCTCTTCCTGTATTTTCGAATTCTCCCCTGCACTCTGTTGGGCAGCTTACAAGTGACGGCATAGTGCTGAATCTTATTATTTTATGCTCGTATATCGTTCTAGATAGATCACCTGGTGGTTCAAATGACCCATAATTTTTTCAACACGGGCCTGTAGTCTATAAGGGGAATACGAATTTCACGTCAATTCTTATTACAGTTTTTTTACATTTCTAATCGAAATTACAGATTTTATATACAAATTCATCTTCAGTGCATCTGTAGGTCAAATCTAAACTTAAAAATGTAGTCGTTTTTTAGTACTACGAATGCAAGGCCGTTTCCTATTTTTCTATACTCTATAATCTTTGATAAACTATAATTGTTGAACTTGATAATGGACAACTAATTTAATCGATATTTGCATAATAACTTCTGTTTTATTGAATTTCTTAATCATCCAGTTCCACTGTCTCACCCTGTACCTCTTTTAAAAATTGTATACAGATCGTAAAAAGCGTACTGTGAGATCTTCAATTAATAATGAAGAATTGTGTTAGCTCATTCTAGCCGAATTTGGTAATCGTAATATTGTGAGGAGCAAGAGAGAGAGACCTGTTTGATCGTAGTAGGTATCTTGATCAGGAACTCCATTCAGTACTTTATTGATGAGAGTAGTGGCATATATCAGCAGTTCAGTATCGGCCGAATCGAAGTCCCTCAGGAGTTTCATTACGTTATGCCAGGATGGTAGACCTTGGGAACAATCAACCGTCTTAACTGCTTTGACCAAAAGCATACAATTGGAGTCGGGTATTCAACGAAAACCTGAAAATGAAAATCGGATTAAGTTTTAGGATAATTTTTCTTTAAATTAGATAACTTTGAAATGGCATTCGATCAGTTCAATGAATAGTTTTCTGGTTGAAAAGTTATGTTTGAGAATATTTCTTATAGAAATAAACTTTAAGAAGGTACTCAAAAAATGTCTCGATCATTAAAAAATTCGAAAATATGAATTTTTCTAAGCAGATAATCACTTTTTATAATTATCACGACTATCACGATTTTCGAATTTGAATGATCGTTCTCTGAATATGAAAAAACGTGGAACGGCTTCTTACTCGTACAATGATTACAACAGAAATCTAACTAGACATGTTAACTTCATATAAAGGGTGCCCCAAATGTTCCATACAGCATCGGACAAGATAGATATTTCAAACAAAAAGCACTGCTGAAAATGTTGGAGTTCTTTCTGACTGCCAACCCTAAAAAAACAACTTCCAGATATATTTCTTTAATTGTACCCTCATATTTTTTTCCTCAAACGATTTCTCAGTAGAATAAAGGAAAGTTAAAACATTATCATCATTTTACGTAGATTGAACTCTTAAACATTAATCATGAATTGTGGCATATCAACTTTGTTTTATTTTGACGCGTTCTTCAATTCATATTCTTTTAATTATTAAGTAGTTTTATTATGTTTCAAGGTGTCTTTTGTGCTGATTTTTGCCTATTGTCTGTTTTGAATATCTCAAGACACAAAAATTCTCCATAAATCGCAAAATGGCGAATGCGCCACAATTTTTAGTTATTATTTTTAAGAGAATTATTGACGTGAAATGATGAAAAATTATTTCAACATCTTTTATTGGGGAATAGTTAGAAGGCAAAGGGTGGAAATGTGAAACAAAATGTCAACGACCAATTCTGTTTTTGCAGTCATTCAAAATGATTTTTGTTTGAACTTTTCACCTTACCTGTCAGTCAAGATATTGGCTTTATGGAACATCTTGGGAGACCCTGTATATAGACATTATCACAGAGAGTATTTAGACCCAAATCAGCAATACTTGTCAGAATTTTTATTAGGTGTACAAATAAGTTTCCGCGGTTTTTTATAAAAAATTAGGAATTTATTGTAAAGGAAAAGTACATTACGTTTTATTCAAAGTATTTTCCATCATTTGCCACTACTTTTCCCCATCTTTCTGGCAACATTCGGATACCCCGTCGAAAAAACTCTTCATCTTTTGACGCTATCCACAAATCTACCCAATTTTTGGTGTCTTCATATGATGTGAAGCGCTGCTCAGACAGACCATGTGCCATCGACCGGAACAGGTGATAATCAGAAGGGGCTAAGTCTGGTGAATACGGCGGGTGGGGTAAAACTTCCCAGTTGAGTGTTTCCAAGTATGTTTTTACCGGCGCCGCAACATGTGGACGAGCATTATCGTGTAAAAGAATAATTTTGTCGTGTCTGGAGTAGTAATGGGCGCGTTTTTCCTTAAGTGCCCGACTCAATCTCATCAATTGTGTTCGGTAGAGAGCTCCAGTAATGGTTTCGCTTGGTTTCAGCAATTCATAATACACGACACCAAGCTGATCCCACCAAATACACAGCATGAGTTTTTTTCCATGAATATTCGGCTTAACTGTCGATGTTGATGGTTCGCCGGGCTTAACCCATGACTTTCTCTTCTTTGTATTATCGTAGTGAATCCATTTTTCGTCACCAGTGACTATACGATGCAAAAAACTCTTTTTTTATTCCTGGCAAGCAGCATTTCACTCATGCATAATCGGCGTTCAACGTCTCTCGGCTTTAGTTCATATGGAACCCAATTTCCTTGTTTTTGAATCATTCCTAACGATTTTAAACGATGTGAAATTGCTTGTTGAGTCACTTGTAGAGTAAGTGCAAGTTCTTTTTGCGTTTGGGACGAATCTTCCTCCAATAGTGCTTCTAATTCCATGTCTTCGTACACTTCGGCCTTCCACTGCGTTCTTTGTCTTTAACGTCAAACTCACCGTTCTTAAACTTTTGAAACCATTCCTGACAACTTCTCTCACTTAAAGCAGCTTCACCATATGCTTCTAGAAGCAATCGATGCGCCTCAGCTGCAGATTTTTTCACATTAAAGAAGTAAAACAAAAGTTCCCGCAAATGATGCTTATTCGGAATAAAACTTGACATTTTTGCACGAAAAAAATTACGTGATGCTGATACGGAATCACTAGTACCTACTTTAAGGTTATGGTGTTGCCAGATGACTAAACTTGGGATATTACGTTTTACATCTGACAATTTCTCCATAACCTTCTGGTGGGGCCATCTTTTGACAAACCGCGGAAACTTATTGTACACCTAATATTTTCCTGCAAATCGTCCAATGATACGATTCTGGCGAAATTTGGGACTAATCAAAACCATTCTGATGAGTGATTATAAAGGCCTGGCCTCGGGCCTGGCTAAACGTGAATTTTCCGTAAGAAATGACTTCATCAAAACTTGAAATTTTCATTGAGAGTTTAAGATTAGAATAGGAATTAATAAATGAATAGAAAGAAACAAATACATAGCTCTTAGGATATTCGGATTGGATTCATAATCTTCTTTATAAAAACAAGAACGCAGGAGGTTTTTAGTTCACGTCAGAGCTTTCTTCAATTTTGTTATTTACATTGTTATTGTTCTTTTATCAACTCAACACAGGGTGTTTGATGAATGATTGTACAGACTTTCAGGTCAGATGCAGGACATTTTGGCGAGTCTGAATCAGTGTAAGAAATATGTCCTAACAATATTCGTTTAAGAGATACAGGATGTTTCATGTACCTACTACTACAGAAATTTTCAATTGGAATAACACTTGAATGCCTTCATGAAAATTTCAGGAAATGAGTATGGGCCAGCGGCAAATATTCACCCATAATGGCTTGCTGATAGCGCAGGCCCGGACTGAGAAAATTATATTCTTTATTCCACATCTTATACAACACAGTACATAAAATTTTCCAAAAACCCTACATCCATGTATTGGATGGAATAAGATGCAGTACAGTACCTAAGTCATGTTACTAATTATTTCAATCGATTCAATTATGAATTAATTCATTATTCGTAGATTTACAGGTCCGTGTTCCTATAAATTGAAAATTCCAAATATTCGATGGTTCATAATAATTATGATGATGCGAAGTGTGCTATTGATCATGATAGGCTTGTTTGAAAGAGTATTCATTGTAGATTCTGAGAATTTTGCTTTTCGAAAATTTGATGTACAGGGTGTTTTATGAGATATGGAATGAAGAATATAATTTTCTCAGTCCGAGCCTGCGCTATCAGTAAGTCATTATATGCGAATATCTGCCACTGGCCCATAATCATTCCCTCAATTTTCATGAAGATCCATGCAGGCGTTCAAGAGTTATGCCAATTGAAATTTTTTGTAGAAGTCCGGGCCTGCGCTATCAGCAAGCCATTATGGGTGATATTTGCCGCTGGCCCATACTCATTTCCTGAAATTTTCATGAAGGCATTCAAGTGTTATTCCAATTGAAAATTTCTGTAGTAGTAGGTACATGAAACATCCTGTATCTCTTAAACGAATATTGTAAGGACATAGTTCTAACACTGATTCAGACTAACCAAAATGTCCTGCATCTGCCCTGAAAGCTTGTACAATCCTTCGTGAAACACCCTGTATATGAATTGTGTTACGGTTCAATAGACTGCGAATAATTTTTCCCCTGCCAAGTCGACGCGACGCCACTGATCCCCGATGTCATAAATCGATCGATATTGATTTTGAAGTTTCCGGCGAAGAATGCTGATCGAGGATTGTCGTTCAATGTGGAATTTCGGTTTCAGCCGAAGAAGATCACTTTTGATTTTGACTACGCTGATAAAACAGGTGGAAAGTGAGTGTGAATATTTTTTGGTGGCTTAATTCTGGTTGAGTATTTTCAATCTTTCTTAAACATTTCTTAATAATTGAATAAGTAATTCTTATTGATAATTATTACATTACTTTTTGGAAAATTTAATATTTTCTTGCCTTTCTGTTGCACACCGTCAGTGTGTCACGTTTTTTTTTTCTTTTCCTTTGTTTGAGAGCCGCCAGGAAGTATTTATTCTCTTTCTCACTGTTTGATATTGCAGATAGTTTTTCGTTGAAACAATTTAGTTTCATTCTTATAATAGATCTTTCGGATCATATGTACCATTTTTTTGTATAACTGATCTGTCACTCAATAACATAAGTTTTTTTCCACTTTCCGGAAAGTATTCATTCTATTTCAAGTTACTTTAAGGTTTATGATTCCATTCAATTTTCAAACTATATACCGTTAATTTCCATTCTCAATTTTTCCAAATTCAAACAGAACATATTTCTTTCAACCATTTGTACAAAATTAATTCCTGATCTTTTTTCTCCACGCATGATCGAGATTCCATTAACTTCTGAAGAAGGTTCCAGAAACACATGGGAAGTTCCTAATCAGGCCGTATTGAAAACTGCATCCTGATCAAAATTCCAACTGCACTTTGGACAATTAGAAAACAACTTGTCGTTGAGGCTCAGATTCTCATTCAGGCGAGCATCCACCAAATCGAATCTACCACTGACGATTGGTACTTCTTTTCCAAATTTTGCCGAAAAGTGAGATTGTTATTTCAGGCGAAAATTCCTCAAAGTTTGAAGGACCTACCACGTGAGACAACCAAAATTTCTTTTTTTATAAACTGGTTTTATTTTTTTCCCAAATTCTGTCTGGAGACCTAATAACTACAATCAAAGATCAGAGAAAGGTTCTATCTATAATTTTTTTTTGTGAATGTTCTGAATTTTGAATTTTCCATGGCCTTCAACAATAGTTTTTGTTATTTATAGTTTTAATAAATTTGTGAAATTTTAATATTTTTTTCTCATAACCTAACCACTCAGCAAGATCTGTAAGTTCTGTTTCAATTATTTCTCTTAAATCTGGTTTACTTGAGTAAACCTGGCGCCCAACAAAAAGTCAAGTTAGTAATATCCTTGGTGCCCACACCCTCACCGTATCAAACTGAGCAGCCGACAGGCATACGTGTGATTTAACGTTACAATTGGAAAAGCATGTTTGAGGCAGCAGCAGAAGCAGAAGATCTTATTGTTTTTCAGATCGAAGATCTGACTTGAAATCTTAATTTGATCTAAATAAATCCAAAATATAGAGTACTCACCAAAAGTAGTTTTTAGCGCAGTCTTCACAACCAGCCTGAATTTCGAGGATATAAGACTGTACAACCATTGAATTGTCTGGTTGTGTTCCATAACACCATTCATTCCGTCTACGTACAGCATCACCTGTCCCAGCGCCCTCAGAATGTAATTCTGGTAGTTCTGGTCTGCCTCGGAACCTACTTTGATCAGACATGACAGACCGTCGTTTTGTACAAACTCGTGTACAAATCCTTGTCCTCCTGGAAAATTTGTTTTAGGGAAAACAACGCTCTTCGGAGTTCGCGACCTTCGGAAGTCAGGAGTTTTTCTGGAATTCATAAAAATATCAAAATATTGTTATATTAATTGTTTCTAACAACATCTTGAAGATGGTCACAGTCTCATTGGAAAAAAATTATATTTCGAAATGGACAAGGAATAAATCTCTATTAGATACCAGTAGGTAACTGTCAGTAATCAGTGATTTTATTTCTTAAGCAATGAAGCAGAGAATAATATTAATTGAATTAAAATCAACCAATATTACATATTTCATAACTTACATGTATTTGAAATATCACAATTTTTTTCAACTGCAGTAGGCAGAAAGTGAAAAGATTACATTTCTGAACCTGTTTCAGTAGCAGAAGGTTCATTAAAAATTTGGAACTGAACTGAGGGTCGCAGTGCAGGATTTTTCCGTTCGGAATTCAATATAGGCACATGATTGTTTAATATTGACATTAATTAAATTAAAAAAATATAATTTTAGTGTGCACGAAATTGAACATTAGTGAACCATTTTAATGTTAAATTTGTGCTATTTTATCGTGCAATTTCCATAAGCAACCGAACACAAAGCATTCAGAAGCAATAGAGTAATGTCAAAACTGTACCTACTGGAACATAAACTAATAAAAACTTATACTCGTATTATGTCAAATGTATGCCTTGCGCAAAATAAGAATGTATTTCAATCAAGAATTTATACAAAATTCGGTTATTAATCTAGTGAACTATTAAAATTTTAAATACCTCGTCCATTAACCGCTCTCTTCAATAACCTAGTTGATTAAATAAAAGGTGCTTTTTTTGCTTCGACGAATAGTTTCCGAGATATCGTTAAGAGATGAAACAACAGTTCTCTGGTCCAGAGATAATTTGTTGCTTTTTTCAGTGGATTTACTCTCAGTCAAGAATACACATTTTTGAATTCATAATGAGCTAATTTTTCCTTTTGGTGAAAACTTTTTAAATCAAATAATAGTAATTCAATCAACTAGGTTAATAAAGAGAATGCCTAAAGGACAAGATATTGAAAATTTTAAATGGTTCACTAGATCAATAACCGCATTGTGTATGAGTTCTTGATTGAAATACATTATCATTTTGTACAAGACATAATATGTATAAATTTCTATCTTTCTATGTTCCAGGAGTTTGACATTACTCTGTTGCTTCTGAATGCTTTGTGTTCGGTTGCCCATGGAAATTGTACATTAAAATAGCATAAACTTAACATTGGTTCATTAATGTATTTTTAGGCCGACGAAAAATTGAATTAATGTCAATATCAAACAATTATGTACCTACCTATATTGAATTTCGAACGGAAACCTTCAGTTCAGCTTCAGATTTTTTATGAACCTTCTGCTACTGGAACAGGTTCAAGAATGAAATCTCTTCACCTTATACCTACTGCAGTTGAAAAAAATGATGATATTTCAAATACATCTAAGTAATGAAATATTTGAACACCTATACCTTTCCTTTGAAATGAAATCGGAACCATATAAAATAATGCAAAACAGTAGGTATATTAGTCATAAATATACATCAGAAGCGAAAATTCGATAATATTATAGATCAGACTAACAATCAAATTTTCTTCCCCAAGCCGCCGAAAACTTTAATAAATCGCCACAATGTCGTGATATGGGCGCAGAATGGCGAATGCGCGCCGGCACATACATAGAGATTTTAATGGTGGTATTCTGCTTTCATCTGTCAGCCAATCTGTAACTTGTCATTAGCTTACATGAAAACTGCAATTTTACACCTCTTTAGGGGATCTCTAGCTCACAGAAATCGTTAAAAATTTACGAGTACTCGACGGGTGATCGGAAACATTATCGAATGATATTGTGAGATTATGTTGAATGGTTTGTTTATTTTAGGAAGAACACCAACGTTTTAATATAAGAAATTCATGATGGAAAAAAATAATATGGCTTTGTTTATTGGATTGTTATCGGAAGAAAATCATAAAGGTAAAATATTGTTTAATGATATACATGACCTGAAAATCATTCTTCTTTGAAGTAGTTACTTTATAAGTGCTGATTCACAATGGACGTAACCATAACGAACACGTAAACGTACTTTGTCCGTAAACGTAATGGTGTTCAGAATGGACTTGGGCGCAGTAGCAAATTATAGACTAAAAAGATTTCACAGCTTAAACAAATTGTTACTTTGCATTTCAAATTATACTCACCCAACTGAAATACAATATAAATGCCCAAACTTGTCGCTGGCCCCAAACTATTATTATATTGTCTTGTCTTTTTACGTCATTTTGACGTATTGGGCTCACAACTCACAGAATGTGAACAAATTTCTAAATTAACGTTTTAGAATTACGGACTACCATAAGCTCAACGTAAACGTAAAAATTACAGAGCCTATTGTGAACAGTTCCATATGATTTGCATTGGTTCAACTTTGCGTTTTTCGTTTACGTTGCGGGAGTTTTATGGTTACGTCCATTGTGAATCCAGCATAAGAATTCGAAGGAGAAGGTTGCGTGATCAAATGAATCCATTTGAAATGCCGGAAGCCCATAAAATGTTCAGATTGAAGAAATGCCGAATGCTCGGTTTGTGAACATGTTCAGATTGAAGAACCTAATAAACGCTCTACAGCAATTTTAATTAAGGAATTTTTTTTCTGTTTTCAATTTAGATAGAAAGAAACAAATGCAAACTACATTCAGATAAATGTATTTTCAAATTCAAATCGAAACCATTTACTCATAATACATAAAGTTCCATGATCAAATCTTACGATTGAAGGTTATGTTTTTCGATGAGTAGTTCGAAAGTGACACTGTAAATATAAAGTTACAGGAACCATTCCAGAATTGCATTATTTACGAAACTGTGAGTCGGCCAGTTACAGATTAATCGTACGCTACAGTATTGTGATTTACAGATGAAAAGCAGAATACCCCCATGAGATAGGGAATTTTTCAATGAAAAGATAGGAAGCTGTAAAAAGTCTTACAATACTTATATACAATGGAGAAGAATGTAACTATTCATACTGCTGATAATTTGCAATGAGAATACTCTTGTTTTTCAATCATATGATCTAGAAATATTTTTCTTATAGGTATACTGATCGTGGTAAAATTATTCCCACGTTCGTTCTGAATGAGGTTAATACAGAAATAGTTCAATTAAAACTAAGTGTATTGATATTGAAAATGAATTATGCCATAAAAAATATTTTCTCAACTCACCTATGATTGTGTGTACTCTGACAGACAACTGGGTTCGAAGTACAATGGAATTTTTTTTGCTGAAAGAAAAACCATGCATTAGTATAATAGTTAATGATTATTTTTCTCTGCTTATTTATTTTTACCGAACCATTATTCATTTCGATGTAGATAATAATGAAATACACAATAATTTTTATCCATCATTTACATTGAAAATATGTTGAGTGATTCAATCAAGAAATATCAACCCGTATTAAAATAAAAGAAGCGATCGTTTTTCGAAATTAGTGTTCTTTTCAATCACGTCAATATATCTGAATGCAACATATTATATTGCAATTCAATATACTGTATATGTACATCCCCAAAAAAACTGAAATTATTTCAACCTGAAATGAACAGGGTTAATTGTTTGCCCCTTTTCATAAAACCAGATGATAGGTATACGTTTTGATATTATTTCAATGTCCATACAATTTTGTTTGGTAGTTTTTTATATGAATAAGACAGGTAAAAGAAATTTATATTGAAAAAAATTTCCATGTATCCAAATGACAATGAAAGAAATAGTTTCCAATACAATTTGGTGCAATCAGATTAAATATGCGGAGGTGTAAAAATTAAAGTCGAGTATATTTCCACTAAAGATTTGTTTGCTCGGCAGAAAGTCTGGCGCCACTTAGATTTCACCATGAGAATGAATATAAGGATGATTGATAAATAATTTGGACACTGGCAGAATTGCGTAGAATCTATCGGGTTCATTAATTAAATACAAAAATTATGACAAGATGACCATTACTAAGCAATTACAAAATTTTGATTTAATTTCGTAATAACTGAAATATATCTAATTTCAATCCATAATTCAAATCCAACAGGAACTCAATAAATTTCTTTCGTGAACAAAAATTGATACCAGAAAATTTCTCACGTTTGTTCATCTCTGGAATACGATATTTCAAATTTGATTATCCTTAGAGATATTGGTATCAATCTCTTCATTAGCGAAATCAAATTTCTGTTCAAAACTTCGGAGCTGTTAATCTCGGAAGTTATTGTGTTAAGGCCGTAGTCAGATGGGTAAACACGATAACCTCTGAAAGGAACGTTCCAAAAAAATGTGCAGGAAGAGCTAAGATAGGGATTTTACATTTATAAAAAAATATAATGAGGTCGATAGATCTTAGGATATTATGTTTGAAATATGATTTCCTAATATTCACAAGAGCCAAAAGCTTTTGATTTCACTATTTTCAGCATTTTAATGAATTTTGTAGGTGTAATTGTTATTATTCACCAATTTCTGGTATTCAAACATGACGAGAAATTTTCTCCATAATATAAGTTCAGTTGCATAAGACACGTATTTAGAAGGAATTTATTGTAAATATTATTTAAAGCAACTCGTATTTCTACAAATCTGAATTAGTTCCATCATTCTTTATGCGAGTAATTTTAATCATGGGGTACTTGATCAGTACCAGTCTATGCAAATACACAGCGAAATTGGTTTCTAAAGTATGCCTGAATGAGTTATTTGTCAAATTCATATTGTAACTGCCTATATACATAAATTACGCGTATTGAAATCTACGGCCTCCGTGGGAGACAACATCAACCTGTTCTACCGAATCACGATAAAACATGTCACATAAGTTGCAATGTTGCGGTAGGGCACGTTCACTCGTGGGTAGAAATATCTATTAACATGCGGTTTACGCATTTCAATTTATGTAGGTAATGATTTCATTAGTAGGTGTTGTCGAGGTGGGCGAAGAATTCAAACTCGAAATTGAGTGTACATACTGGGCATTTCGATGGATGTGGCAATGATCAATTGGTTTTATCATACCTGCATCATAATTCTTATTCTATTTGCATGCGGAAAAGCTACTTCGAAACACGCTGTCATGCATAACCTCAAAGTTTGTTTTCATTAGATTAAGGAAAACCACAAACTCGTGAGTTAGGTAGGGTATATGGTTTTATCAACAGTAAAAACACAAGAGCTTTTTTTTTATCGGATAAATTTCTCTTTGCAACGAAACAGTTTTGCTTATCACTAATTTTACGAGAAAAACTGACATGATGATAAAATCGCGACACCGAAGAAGGTGGAGCGATTTTATCTGATGTCAGTTTTTCGAGCAAATTTAGTGATTGGCAAAACTTTGAGTTGAAGAGAAATTTATCTGATAAAAGAAAAGCTCGGGTGTTTTTTGGCAAGATAAATTAACGACAGAATATATGGATGAACAACAACAATAATTAAAACAATTCATCTTTTGGGTTCTTATATCAACAAAGTTAAATAATTACCACACCGATTCAAAATGAAAGCACTATATGTTCAAAATTCAAAAATCTAACAGACTAATTGACATATTGAGGAAGAGAAGTTTTTATCCGATGAAAATTTATCGATGTCAAAGTGACAATAACATTTCCAGGTCTATGATATTTAATATTGAAGTTAATTTATCATTTTCAAACAGTTTCCTCAATTATGTTATAGACTTTTCCGCTCGTCATGCATAATACTAAGATTTGTTCTCCAGAAGATGGAAGAAAAGCACAAACCTGAGGGTAGGACCGATTTTGATCGTTAATGAGTTTAACAGAAATATTCAAACTCACTCGATGGAAAATAGAAAGTTAGAGTTCTGTTCAATAACAATGCTCAAAAAATAGGAAAATACAATCAAGGAACATCGTAATATAACTGAATGCAAGTTTCAGCTTTGATGGATTTTATATCGCGTGCACTATATTGAAAACACTCGATTTTTGTTTAACCAGCGTTGTTGTTTCATTCGAATTGAAGAAATGAAATATTTTTAGTATTATTATCAATTTAATTTACTTGATATTATCTTTCGAGATCTAGACTTGATCCGAATTCAATCATTTTTGCACTAACTCTATAAGGTCTGCAGTTATTGCATTGACTGAAATTTCGGCACATACCTGAATTATATAACAATAAATTATTTTGTCAGTCAACCAGCTCAACAAAGAATAAGGATCTATCAAATATTGTCATTCATTCATTGAAATGAATTAAACTAGAATTCAATGAAAACCTGTGTGGTTCAACATTATTGCAGAACTAGTGAACCAAATGGAAAACGTTATGAATCAAATAATGGTTTTTTAAATTAACATCTCGAATACAAATTCGACCGCCCTAAGAGACTGCCAGGATCGTACTCGGACGGACTGTGAATAGTACCTACTGGATAGAGATAATCTTTTTTTATTGATTTTGATTTAAATACACGTATAATTGAAGACTTTTCCATAAACTTTTTATGTTTAAATATATATTTCACTTAGATCTGTTGTATGAATTGCATTCGTATAATAATATTCAGTTAAAACTGAACGATTGTGTGAAATCTCCTATATTCGACTTGGACGGAAAGTAACTACCCAAAGGTTCTCCTACCGCTGCGCCTAACTTGTTGTTATTGCTCCTTCTTACATTCGAGCAGAGTATAGTTAGCCATCCTCAGTACGTACCGTTGTCCTAAAAAAGGCATTACATCAGACATAAAGGGTCTACAGAGTACAACCTCACAAGTTACATTGGTAGAAGAAAAGTTCTCTCAAACGAAATATAAAAGCGACCCAGTCATTCATATAAGTCCGTTCACGAAAAATTGAGCCGTCGGTTGGCCATGGAATTTGGCATATTCCACTGTGTATATTGAAATTTTAGGTTATGTTATTTATTTCTTGTCAGACCGGAGTTCTCTGATAACTAGCAAGCTCGTCGGCGAGGCCGGGTACATTCTGCAACGTGACTTATTTTACGTTATGACAGCAAATACTGACAACTTCAGATAAATAAACAACGCCTACTATGCGCTCAAACTTCTGTGAACGGACTATAGAAACAATTTTTACTAAGGACAAAGGTACTGATGATGGCTAACTAGCCGAAAGCCTACTACAGCTAGTCAACAATAAATTAATAAACTCGAACATACACTTTCTTTTGAACTAACATTCCATCTTATAACCTGCCTATAACTCAGGATTCAGCAACATTATATGAACTAGCAGAATTCGAAATGAAAATCTTATCTTATCATTCAATAATTTCATGACGCTAGTTTGCATATCGACCAAGTGAATTTTCAGGTCGGAAACGTTAAATATATCCATGGGCCTTTGCTTGCAGGAGGTGATAAATCACCAGCACTGTTATACCATTATCCATCGATACCCACACATAGCAAATAACTCATATCAGCTTCTGAAAACTTTCTAGACGCGATTCTCCGTGAATAGACCTTAAGCGGGTGCACTTACACCTTACTCCTATCGTATTACATATAAAAACGTCATATCAGGTTGCTGAATTAACAATAGCAAGATGAATGGTACCGTAGCTTTGAAGAGGTACCAGAGAACCGTTAAGAAAAAAGTGGTTTGTAGGGTAATTTTTTAAGAATGGTGTATCATTTTCTTCTTCCTTTTCTCCCTATTTAGTTACATGTTCGCGACATTGCTTTAACGGGAGCGTAAGACTAACAATAAGTATTTTTATTTTTCCACGTGGCTAACGTACAGTCGGGTTGAATACATACACACGTAGTCAAAAGTCTTAACTCCAATCTGTGTTCTGGAAATGAGATGAATATGACCCTCTATTACAACTGCAATAGATTTGATAGAAAATCTTTGTTTGTTACTTTACTTTATGCAGGATGAGACAAACAGAAAAAAATCTAAATTTACCGATTATTTATTTTTGATTCATTATAGTTATTCGTATTACCACCTTTCTTTCAACCATTTGGATAGGCAAAAAAGAAATGTTCTCATTCAACCAGATATTGTTCGCACTAATAAACAATTGAAAAATAGAGAACCTACAAATAACTTTTTTGTAATGAGAAAAAATGCATTAATAAAATATATATTTCAATACAGCATATTTACAAGGAGAAATAGTTCAAAATAAATCGGACGAAATGTCAAAAACCTTAAATTAATGAAATAAAACAATCAGAACATAAATCGAATGAAAATAATATTTTTAATATTTTTTATTATTAATATTTTATTTTGAAATCAGAAAAAATAAGCTTTGAGAAAATGGCACAAAAATCTAGTATTCCCATTAAAAAAAACATAACTTTGGGTCATAGCTTCGTAATTAGAAATGGTAAAAAAAGGCGAGCACGCCACTGCGTAAACATGTTGCCTGTAATGTTGTTTCATTTCAAGAGCTCTATCATAAGTATTAGCCTCGGTATTAGCCGAGATATGGTTTTTTTTTTATATCGCCATTTTTTCCAATTTTTCGTTATAAATCGAAAAGTGGGTATCAGATTTTGTCTATCTCCTCTGGTTGAAAGTTGTATTGCTAAAACATCGAAATATGCCCACCCTGTACAGTATGTGTCCCCCATACGAACATTAGTGCATGTAATCATGTAGGTACCAATATTCGGCGTCGCCATTTAGAAAATTTCAGGGATTGCTCTCTTTTCATTGGAACATCCTGATATTCACTAGAACCACACAAGTCGTCAAGCATAGGTATTGAGAACAAAAGAGAATGATAGATTTTCGACATTCTTCTCATTATCCATACATTTCGTATCATCCTTTCAAGTATTTCGGTTTGTATGTCGAAAGCCATTAGATAAGAAAGTAGGATAATCCGCTTGGTAGAAATATGATCGCGCGAATGAAATAACATTTAAATTAACCGAAATTTCTTTATTTGGAACGTTAGTATGTTAATATTTACCATTAATATTGTGCAAATTTCTTTGTCGTTGCATTCAAGCGAAATATTCAGTTTTATGTAGACACTACGTTACTTTGATGGCCTTGTATTAGTTACTGGTGTTTCGAAATTTTGGAGCTAGCGGTGTTAAAAATAATTCATTTATTTTCTTGGTTGGTGACAAAAAGTGAAACAATGTGAAGCCTCTCGTATTGATCATATATCATTGTAAGCGGATGATTTCGATGAATGTTAGGACTTTTTCCTATTCAACATGTTGTTCGTATATAAATGAATTTTTTGCTGCTTGTGTTTCTGTAGGTATCTTAATATTTGCAATATTAAGATGGCTGCTGTATCAATTTTATTTCAGACTTGCTTGAAACACTGCTACATAGTTATTCAATTTGATGATCCTTTTAGTAATCGAGTTCGTCAAGGAAGGTTTAAGTTCATTACATTATCACTATGAATTGTCCTGGATTATTTGCTTCATGTTCCGAAGGAATTCATGAAGTTGTATAATCATATATGTATATGTATTCGAAAAAAGTATTGGCTATTTATCTCGCGCCATTTTCGAGATTTTTGTAAAAAGCACTTTATTCGAATACATTTTTTTCCACAGTGAAATCCAAAATTCTCGAATGATGATTTTTTTCTTGAATCTTTGCTGTGAAGAGAATAGACGTAATAAGATTATGAATTCTTGATTGAAAAACATTTTTATTTAGCATGTCATTTGACATAATTTAAATTTTCATGTTTCAGTAGAGTTTTGTGACATGACAATTGGACATTAAATAGTAGAAACTCAGCAATATTAACGGGTCATTATTGATGAATTTCGCTTACTTTTAAACTGAGCTATCATTTTTTCGGTCGACGGAAAAATAATATTTAACAATTATTTTCCAGTATCTTTTCTGTGAATTTATCCACGGAATGAGAAAAAAGTGTTGAGCTATTTTTGTTTTCACTTTACGAGCATTTACGATGTTTGATATTTTGAAGGAAAAACTTTAATTTGCATTTTTGAGATAATTTGCAAAGGAATAGGAGTGATAAAGTGATGTGCATTCTACATTGAAGTTCTGAAATTGCATTCATTTCTTCTTGGTTGGCGCCATGCGAGTGAAATTTGTCGAACTTTTCACATTCCATGGTGTCATTACCTGTTTTTGATTTGGAACTTTTGAAAGCTGGTATACGACGATAAAACATATGGAAGGAAGTTAGTTAATCGATAATGAGCTATAAAAATGCATTTTAAACGAATTTCTCGAGGCGAATCGATCAAATCAGTTTCACGGTATGAAAATATTGAATATTCACGAACCAGTAGGTCAATTAAACAAGCAAGTTATCGGATAATGAAGGAAATAGAAGCTCAATTCAGAAAATTGTCCTACGCGTGGGATTATTTCTCATGGGAATGAAACGAACATTTGTGCTTTAGTTTTATATTGTATAATTTCTTATTCATAATGAATTATTCAATAATTTTTATGTTGTTGGTTGAATTATAGCCCAATTTGTTGATGTGAAAATTGGCAAAAGTGTCTGTCAGCTGATTTTTATATTGAATAGGAATATTCGAGGTACGAATTCAAGTCCAGTAGTCCAGAGTTTGAGAAGGTGAAATTGATTGCTTAGTAAGGAATTCTTATACCTTTAGAAGCCTTTTTACGATATTTGGCATCTCGCTATACTTTGGAATGAGCGTTTTACACAGGACAAAAGGAGACATGGAAGCTCGCAGATTTCATTTTATTATTCTTCATAATCAAATCCAAGAATCAAATTTCATGATTAGACAGTTTTGAAAATGATACCAGGCAAATGATGTCCATTACACTGAGTTAATCGAATTATGAAATGTCAGACAATTCTGTCCAGCATTTCGTTGGGTATGTTGGCGACAGCTAAATGAATTCTTCGAGTGACCCACAATCTTGAGATGATCGCTATATGATTTCAGTTATCTCACTAAAGGAATCACAGGGGGATAAATCAGGCAGATGTGCGAAGCGGTGAAATTCCCAGAGAACCCCAGAATAAAAAACTCCTGACTCATGTAGACGTAACGGTCAGAAGTCACTGAAACTATCCGTTTGATTTTTCAAACAAACATGCATACAGTTCGTAACATAGTAGTATGTCGCAACTTGAGGGGGGTGAATCTACATGTAATTTTAAAAAAAAGTTTTTGTGAACATGGGTCCGTAAAAGCTGCAGTTTTTGAGATATTCAGTCCAAATTCGGAATGCGAGCTATTTTCAACAGTCTCCATCATTATCATTGCACGTTCTGAATCTTTACTAGAATCTACAGGTTAATAAACTTTAGAAGGCCGTGTATGAACTATGTGTCTCTGGCGCATTGTTTCTGAAATAAGGGTGTTGAAATTTGAAAGAAAATTGGTTTTTTAAAAAAAAAATTTACACCCCACAAGATTTCTATCTGCCTCTTGGTACGTTATGAGTACGAATCAAAACTGAATTATTTCAATTCAAAATTATTCCGAATTTTCAACAGTGGCGTCCATACAGACTTATTGTGTCAGAATCAATTCGGTAAAAAAATGGTACGCAATGCTTTTTTCAAATTTGAAATTATTTCCGTAATAACCACACCATCTACAAAGAGAATTTGTAATTTGAATCTTTCACCTGTGACGAACACTTTCTGAGATTAAAATTTAAATGCAATTGCATCTAAGAGATGCATGGTGTTGAAATCCAAAGAAAAAAATGTTTGTTGGAAATATTTTCGACACCCTACAAGGATTTGTTACCCTTTGTGTAGGTTATCACTACGCATCAAAACACATTTTCTTCAATCAAAATTTCATTAAAATTTCCACCAAAGACCCATAGTTCATAGGAATTTTATGTCATGAAATCATCTAAAGATGAATATCCCGAATTTACGGTTGCTTATTCAAAACACCCTGTATAAATAGAAAGAGCAAGGGAATTCATGTTTGACCACTCATTTCTTAAACCTTGAACCTTATTGCAGTACACTGTTTATTCAATAAAAATATTTATTTGTTTCTCATTTGTAAACGTCAGTTTCCAAAAACACAGTATTAATCAAGAAAATTTAATTTATCAAGTCACTAACTTGTAAAACTGACAGTTAACTTAAGTTAAGTTAATAGTATTATTCAAAGATTATATAGTATAAAGATAGGAAACGACACGACTACAATTTATGAGCGCCATCTCTGGGTCAAATGTGAACTAATCTCACTATAGAAGGGTTAAAATTCTGGTTCTATGATTACAATTTTCGAAATCAATATACATGGGAAATGTCATTGATATAAAAAGTGCCAATCAATTCGTTTGCACAAATATTATTTCACTTCGAACGGCTTTTGCCGTTAGTATCGTTTCGAAAAAAGTGGAAAAAAGATTAGTTTTTACCCTTCAGTAATGCAGATCACGAACGAGATAGTGAAACTGGATGATCAACTGGTGTTTTATGGATGTATGCAGGTAAAGCTATATCTTGGCTTGATCAACGTCAAACATCTGTTGCTATTTCCACGATACAGGCAGAAATAGTGGCTGATGTGAAGCTGCACGGAAAATGAAATGGTTAAAGTGATTATTCAGGAAAAGTTTTCCGTCAATTTAAACAGTGATGTGGACAACGAAGCTGCAATTGAACTGAGCCAGAAACTGGAAATCCACAGACGCACTAAGTATATTCATATTCAATCCATGTAAAATCTTACAATAATACCCTAATATTTCTGTAATATCTTCTATAAATGCATAATAAAAATATTACACATGAAATACTGAATTTTACTGAAAATTATGGATTTAAAATATAAAAATGAAACATCCTGAAGGAATACGAATTTCACATCAATTCTTATTACAGTTTCTTTTTTATGATTTCTAATCCAAATTACAGATTTTATATAAATTGGTCTTCAGTGCCATCTCTGGGTCAAATGTGAACTAAAAAATGTAGTCGTTTTTTAGTACTAGGAATATAGGCCGTTTCCTATCTTTCTATACTCTATAATCTATGGTATTATTCACATTGAGATTTGTCAAGTAAAACGACTAAATTTTTTAGTACTAGGAATATAGGGCCGTTTCCTATCTTTCTAACTCTATAATCTATGGTATTATTCACATTGAGATTTGTCAAGTACTTGCTTCTAATTTCATTCATCCTTGTAATTTCAGAGTTCCTGGAACAAATGTCTTTCTCAATAAACGTTCTCGAACAATTCGAAAACGATATTCGTACCTTGTTTTATTCGTATCTATTTGTTTCCTTCTCAGAATTGCAAATATCCTAGAGGTTTTTTGACCTGTAAACTCACTGACAGTTTCACGTACTCGCTTCTAATTTCATTTATTCGTCTAATTTCATCGTTCCTGGAACAAATATTTTTAGTAAACGTTATAAAAGTATTTAAAACGATATTCATGCCTTGTTTCATTTGGATCTGGCCTTTTTCATCAGAAATGAGCAAATATTCTCGAAGGACTTCCCTCTCGTAAAGCCACTGACAGTTGTCATAATTTTCCGATGTCATAAATAATCATAAATAATGCAACTTACGACATTTGCGACAAATTCTTGAGATTTTTTTGGAATTTATCTAACCTTTTTACAAATGAGAAACAATAAAATATAAAACAATACAATACAATAACGGTTTTACTGGCTCAAGGAGGTAACTGACTCGCCTGCGGCTCGTCAGTTATATCCTCCATTCGCCAGTAAAAACCTCTTACCTTGCTAGTAATGTTATATACTATAACATATCTGAGGGATCCTTCTACTGATACAAAAATCAAAACATATTCTGCATTAGAAATGGTCATAATTGAATTAATCAACTGTAGAAATCATGAATAATTCATTTCGAGGCATTGAATCTGATCTAGATCTATCCAATAGTAAGCTAACATTTCAATTAATTACAACTGTAAGTAAGAAATTATCCCATTGTGTATTCCATATTCAGAACTACTCACAGCAATAAATCGCGATTATCAACCTACCAAGATCACTTCTATCATTTGTTTAAGAGTATTGAAACTGCTAAAAGAACATCTTGCGTACAAAATATAATTGGCTTGAGATATGTCGTATGAATTTTAAGTGGCATTTAATGCTGAGAATACTTTCTATGGTTAATCAAGTATGCGTAGAGAGCGTCTTTTGTTTTTACTTTTGACGGTACAATGATTTCGTTACGAATATCCGAAGAGAATGCCAAGCTTTGGGAAATTGCAAGTGCATTCCTGTTGATGGGTTCGTTAGATTGTGCAAGGTATATACGAAATAGGTCTCCCTGTCAATATACAGGATGTTTTATATTCATTATGGAGAAAATTTCATTCGACATCATTTCTGGTTCTGTATATCAAAATTGAATGATTTTTTAAGACTTTGTTACACCTTATAGCACCTTTCAGATGATGTACACACAATATCATATTTCCAGTGATGTACTGGTGTAAACTGACTACCCCATAGGATACCAACCTCTGAAATTCCTTTTACATTCATATAGAATAGAAAATTAATTCATTGAAATTTTTGTCATACTCTGAAATGTTGTGACGATCAAACAATCTGAATATAGGAGAATATAATAGTTATTCAATCAACAAAGTTATTGAAGACAACGACTAATGGTCAAGATATTTTAACGCGTGAGCAGAGCGAACGAGCTAATAGTTCGAGACCATTAGTCCCCTCGATTAATAACCGAGTTGATTACATGATTTTTTCGACGATCTCAATACGAGTTGTGTATCCTCATGGCGACCGTTCACAAAGTATTCATAAGCACTACGAAGAAATGTCAAAACTCTAATCTACTGGAATATAGAAACTTAGAAATTTCATTTTGT
>CM024239.1:38371884-38406837 GCA_013421045.1 Propylea japonica
CTATTACCTCAAATTTGATATGGCGTTTGGGATTTATACCAAAATACGAGTGCAGAACCTCAGAATTATATTCTGGAAATTATTTTAGAAATGAAATATGTAATGAATAAATATTACAAAAATTAAATATTATGATGAATTCTGATGATGCGAATTTTGCATGAACATTATGTCAGTCTTGATTCATAAAATAAATTTCACTTGAATCAATATTCTGTTATGGAAATATAGATATTATTCTTTTCAATATTTCAATTGAGTTTTCTATGGTTCTGTTGACACTATGGCCACAAAATTTTGCATGAGAATTCAGTTTATAACCGAAAATGGTCTCAAACGATAGCATTAGACTCCCTGATGACGTATACGTGGTCGAATTCATCCTCAGAAAATCTAAACCCTATCGTTTGAGACTATTTTCGGCTCAAAATCCGAAACATTACCGACAATGGGCAAAACGATATAGCACTCGTTTATGTACAAAAGAGCGCTCAAAAACTCTGTCTCGCCGTACAATTGTGGTGATTGGATGATTCGAATGTTTGAACAAAAAGCTGATTATGATTATGATTTAGTGGTTTCTCTGAAGAAAGTTCAAATTTTTGAGAACTGCAGGGTTCAAAGCAATGAAATAAATTTCCTTCGCCGAATTATTTCTTCATATGAAGACTCGTTTTATTCCCTACTAGTTTCAACACCATTGCTGGCTTTGTCAACTTTATCTGAAACATTCACATTAAAATCGTTCTCAGAATATCTACTTATATTCCTCATTTCCTTTCCTGTAATCACAAATCCCAGTTTCTCATGTCAATCTGCAAAAAAAAAACAATCTAATGGAAATCACTGTTTTTTTCCCCGGTGGCGTGAAACCTTTTCGTCTTGGTTCCATACGGATGGGGTGGGAAGCGCCTACAGAAGAGAGGTAACAAGGGTTCTGCCTGAACTACATTCAGCAACCCTGCACGAACAGCATTTAAATACTCATATACGTCAGCAGAACTGTGACGGCAGAGGACTTCTATGAAATGTGGAGTGAATTTTGTCGTGAATTATGATTTCGTTTCGAGGGTTGATTCTTTCGGATTTTAATACTGTGCTGGGAATGATGACGTTGGTTGATGTGCGGAATGTGAAATGTTGTTTTAGGAGGATGTGCGGAGGTTATTTTTGTTCTGAGAAAATCGAAAATCGTTTGCTGTAAAAAGCCAAAAGAGTTTCTTTCGTTCTGGAGTAACAAGCAGAGAATCGTTTCAATTATAAGATATGATCTTCCATATTTTGTTATTAAGAATTGCCAATTCCTCTTATATTTTCAATTTTTATTATTTTCAAAAAACTGAATACAATAATCAATATCATATTTCAAACAGATAATACAATCAGTATTAAAATTCAGGAGTTACAGGGGGAGTAAAATTCGTTGTCTCTACTAAAGCGATATCGAGAACTATAGCAGTAACACAAAAACTGATATCACATTTTCTAGTTCTTTTTTTGGTTTATCTGAATATCAAAATATATTCAGCCATCGTTAATAGATTTTGAGTTATGAAAGAAAATTGAGAAATTTTTGCTTTCAATAATGGGAATAACTCGCTTGCTCGAATTTGTTGTGGACTTTGTTTTTGTTTTATTCATTCTGCAAATAAATCTTGTGGTAATGAAAATAGGCAGATTACGAAAATTGGCAGAGGTATTTTGGTTCTTAAATGTATATCATCGTATGTGATTTAAAATGAATTTAAATTATTTCTTAAGAAATAAAAATGAAAGAACAATTTGCTTTATTGTAGTGGTACATTAGGGAATTAAAAAATCTATACTTTGAAAGCCCTTATTCAGACTAATCCACATTAATACAATTTTTCAATAAGTAGAGTAGGCTATGGAACGTCAATATAGAATAATAGGAATATATACAGGGTGGACTGATGACGTAAGGGACAACGGCTAACTGAAGATAGAGGACCTCAAACTGAATGAGGATGGGGGTTTAAATGTCCCATAATGCTATTAGTTTCAGAGATACAGGGTGTTTTGCAAAAGTGCTAAAACTGTAAACTCCCATATCTTCGTCAATATGGCAAATTTTTCGCTGAGATTTGGCAAGCTTGTTACTAACATATACATATTCTTCATCAGATCGGAAGAAAAACATTCTCAAAAATTGCAGGACCGTATTCAAAAATTTCAATTTCCGTGTCAGTGTGAAATATCACTCGGTATATGAGATAAAAAAAAATTGAAATGGAGAATTGGAATCTGCAAAAAACACTGAGTAAAAATCTGTGTTTTAGTTTGAATGGCACAAATTTTTATAGTTTTCATGATATGTGAAAGTCGAATATTATTTTTTCATATTGAATTCAAGGAAACATACTTTCTTGTAGAAAAAAAACACTGAATTTGAGATGCTTAAATAATCCTGAGGCCATTTTGAATATTCCTTCCAATCTTGAAATAACTTTTTCAATAATTTCTATCAATTTTATGAGAAAAATTCAACAAACAATACAAATACAAAAAGAGGAACAGTAGCCCATATGATTCATAAAAAAATCAAATAAAGAAATGCTCGATATGCGAGAGCCATTCCCCTCACACACTTATTGGCTCTTTTGAACAATTGAAGTACTTTTCATACCACAGATGAAAAATTATACTCTTGATAGAACAGAAACACTGGATTTCAGTTTGAGAAAAGTTTGACTTTCTCTCAGAAACCCTGAACAATAATCCATCTGGTACTTATGTTTCAACAAAATTTATTCCTCAATGAAATAATGTATAAATTTGAGGACTTATTTTCCTCTCATATGTACTTAGGTGTAGCAACTTCACCTTCTCTTGGAAAGCATATGAATTTCTTTAATGCAAACGGAATATAGGGAAGCAGAGTGATTTTTCAGGAATAAGGGGTTTATTATTCATCATAAATAAAACACATCCTACTACACAGAGTAGGCATATTTCAAAAAAATGACGTTTATAATCATACATTCATTGGTCGTTAATTATTGGGAATTGTGTTCATTTATCTACTGAAAAATGCCTTCAGTATTCACGAATGAGAATATGTAGATGATACTTGTTTTTAGATCCGCAAAATGAACGGATATAATATTTAGTCTCAGAATAATCCTGATCTCAAAAGAGAAAGAAATTAGAGTTCAAGAGAGCCAATAAATGCGTTGAAGCAAATTGCTCTCATTTCGAGCATTTGCTTAGTTGTTTTTTATGAATTATTGCATTATTTAATTGAAGAATAAATTTCGTTGAAAACATAAGTACAAGAGGGATTATTGTTTCAGGGGTTCTGAGAAGAAAGTCTAACTTTTATCGAGCTGAAATCTAGTGTTTCTGTTTTATCAAAAGTAATAATTTTCGATCTGTTGGATATGAAAAGTACTTCAATTGTTCAAAAGAGCCAATAAGTGTGTAGGGGGAAATGGGCTCTCGCATATCGAGCATTTGTTTATTTGATTTTTTCATGGATCATATGTGCTACTGTTAATATTTTTGTGTTTGTATTGTTTTGAGTTTTTCTTATAATATTGATAGAAAAAAATTAATAAACAAATATTTCAAGATGTGAAGGAACATTCAAAATGCGTCAGAATTATTTAAGAAACCTCAAATTCAGTGTTTTTTTATCAGGAATAGTATGTTTCTTGAATTCAATATGAAAAAATTATAATATTCGACTTTCAACATATCATGAAAACTTAAAAAAATTTGTGCCATTCAAACTAAAAACAGATTTGTACTCAGTGTTTTTTTGCTGATTCCAATTTTCCATTTCAATTTTTTTATCTCATATACGAGTGATCTTTCACACCTGACACGGAAATTGAAATTTTTGAATACGGTCCTGCAATTTTTGGGAATGTTCTCTTCTCGATCTGATGGAGAATATGTATAGTAACAAGCTTGCCAAATCTCAGCGAAAAATTTGCCATATTGACGAAGATATGGGAGTTTACATTTTAGCACTTTTGCAAAAAACCCCTGTATCTCTGAAACTAATAGCATTATGGGACATTAAACCCCCAATCCTCATTTCAGTTTGAGGTCCTCTATCTCCAGTTAGCCGTTGTCCCTTACGTCACCAGTCACCCTGTATACTTGACGACGATTTTTTGGAACGTACGTTATATTGACCACTGAAGTATTATTGATTCTATCAATGGATTTCATTATTTTGTTGTTGTAATATATATGTTATTTGTTCAATACTATTAAATGTTGAATTCTGATCAGTTCGGAAATCACTAGTGGCTTTCATTATTGATCAATACCTTCGGAAACGTTTTTCGATATCAAATTCTATAAAAATTCTTATAAAACCAGTTTTATGGGGAAGTTGATGAAGTTAGAGGCACTCATTCACCTTAAATTGAGTTGTTGATTCGGATTCATATCCGAGAAACTAAAAAAATTAATTGATTTCAGCTAGACGTTCCTCGAGTTTTCGAACGCTATTTAGTTCGTGAAATCTGCATATAATCGAGGCGAAGTTCGTTATGAACAACTTTCCAATTCCAGTGAATAATTTTCCGAATTTTCCAAGAAAAGTACTCTAGTATCTATATGTAATCATAGCAGCAAAACAGAGAAATCTGTAAGTGCTTGAAATCCTTCACTATTGTGCTAGGTGCAGCGAGCTAACGTTCAGCTGCAATATGTTATTTTTAACCAAAGCGAATCTAGAACCATTATATTGAAATTGATGATGAAAAATCAATGTCAAGATGAAATTATGTTTCTCTGATCGGATTTTAATAAAATATATTCCAAAAAATCTCTAAAAAAAGCCCTGAGCAGGTGCTTTGAGTGCTCGTTCATTGGTGGAGCAATGATGTTTTCACCTCAAAATTTTGGATATGACTTGAGATTGATACAAAATTTAAATGAATGCAAAATCTCAGGAGGATCGGAGTAATATTTTGGAAATTATTCAAAAACAGACATATGTTAAAACTGAACAGTTAAAGAATTCAAATTATATGGTTTTGATGATGCGATCTCCTTGAAATTTTGCTTGTACATTCAATATATCAATCTTCATGCACAAATAAAAATTTGACTTGAATAGGATATCTGTTATATAAATATAGAGATTCTTCTTTTCAATATTCCAATTGAATTTTTTGGTTTCAAATAATGCGATCCTCTTGAAATTTTGATGAACTTTCCGTAGATCAATCTCCATTCACCAAATGAATTTTACCCGAATCGGATATCTAGCTATGGAAATATAAGGATTCTTACATCAATATTCCAATTGAATTGAATTTCTGGTTTTGTTTATAACATGGCCACAAAATTTCGTAAGAGGCTTATTATGAGCAACTTGCATGTGTCCGCTAAAATTTCATTATAAATTGGTTCGGTATTGTCTAAGATATTGAGGAACAAAAATTTTTATGGCCATATTTTATGGAACACCCTTGTACGATTTGGCTGATTAACGAACTAACCAAGGCATTTGGGAATTAAACTCAGCCTGAAAGTTTCAAGTGTCTAGGAAAAATTCCCTCGCTCATAATATATTTTGTAATATTCTGAATATTCATTGTGGACTTGGCTCTGTTACATACTTTTTCGACACAGAATATTGTGGTAATGTAAATAGGTGGCTCAATTATAGGTGCTAAGATTAGCAGAAGCACTTTTGATATATCATCTTATGTGAATTCGAAAAACTTTGAAATTATTTTTAGTACAATTCAAAGAACAATTTTCCCCTTCTTGTAGTGACACATTTGGAATTAAATACTTCATAACTATAATACAGAATAATCAGAATCATACAGTTTTAAAATAATGTACATATATATTGACCACTGAAGCTTCAGTATCATCAACTTCATCAATATGTTTATGATTCGAAGTGTCGTTGTAATGAGTATTTGTTATTTTTATTAAATGTGGAATCCCCATAGTTTGAAAATTACTAGTGGCTTTCATTTATTGATCAATACCTTCAGATTCGTTTTTCGATATCGCATTTCTATAACTGCCTATGAAATCAATTTTATGGAGAAGTATATGAAGTAAAGGCAGTTATTAACTAGGAAACGGGTCTGTTAATTCTGATTTACTTCTGAGAAACTAATAAGAATTAATTGATTTTAGCTAGACATTTCTCCGAGTTTTCGAACGCTATTTTCTAGCTCGATGAAATCTGCATATAATAGAAGCCAAGTTCGTTATGGAATACCTCTTCAATTCCAGTGAATGGATTTCCGATATTTTCCAAGAAGAGTATTTCAGTATATGTAATAATAGCAGCAATGCATAAATCTGAAAGTGCTTTGAAATCCTTCATTTATTGTTGCTAGGAGCAGCGAGCTACCGTTTTGCCGAAATAATCTGTTATTTCGAACCAAAGCGAACTTAGAGATTAGATTCATGAAAAAATCAATGTCAGATGAAATGGTGTTCTCTGATCGGATTTAAAACAATTCATTTTCGACAAAAACTAACGAATTGGAATTTTCAATGTAGACTTCGGGTTTGAACATCTTAGTTTAGTTCAGGCTTCAGAAACTTATTAAGCCGCAATACACTCAGCTCCTGATACTGCTGCTCGCGTTGTCGGCAATAATTCCCGAAATAGTTCTGCAGTAGTATCGAAGCAGTGAGCATTCACACTCTGCCGCAGCATTGCTCTCTCGACTTCCAATCGGCAAAGACGGACGAAGAAATAGCATCCTCAGCTTTGTCTCGTTGATTTATACAGGATGTCAAGTAGATTGACGTCAATAATTTTTTTTTAGGTTCCTCAGACCGGTGGCTGTCAAAAAATATCCAAATATGTAGTATATTATGCAATTTTTGGAGTTCTCGTGCTATGATTCTTTGAGTTTTTTTTAAACGTTTTTTGCACTTTTTATCTATTCAACTTGATCGTACTGAATTTTGATTCAATGATAAAAAATATTCAGCTTCCTGAAATATCTGCAGGAATATCTGCAAGTTACCCCAAAATAAAGCTTAAATGCTAGATTTTCAGTTTTCAGTAGGCTGTACTCAAACATTCATTTTCAGTTTAGAAAAACAAAAAGGTGTCTTTTTAGCTTTTGACTACATTTGAAAATTTTGCGGAGTCCTGATCTACAAAAGTCATAGGAAAAAAAAGTACCTACTTGATTTGACTTTTTTTGTTGTAATCGGCCTTGGAAGGCAGAGGGCTAAAAATTATTGAATCCCGATAAAAGTTATTTATATACTTCTCATAATCACTTTTATATTAAAAATGGAATTCTAAATTGATTTTAATTAAAATTCCTGTGAAATAACTGTAGCTCGTGTGATTTTTGCAATAATTTTGGTCTACCCACTGAATATGTAAACATTCGCCAGAATTGTAAGTTGTCAAATTACCTGTTTTGTTTTGGAATAGGAATAAAAAGGCACATAATACTGAACTGAATTTTCAAAATCGAAGTTTCACTCCACTCCGCCATGGATATCTTCTCGACAATAATAATAACAATTCTTTGAAATTGTTAAAAATTTCGTAAGAGAGGTCGGTTATTCTTTTTTCAGTGCAGCCACAGCAACCTAGCTGAATGTAACCACTCATTGCCGCTCGTACTGCTGGTCCTTTGATTTCCGTCCAAAAAGGGAGCATTAGGCAGCACGAAGAGCAGCGGAAGGTAGCAAGGAAGTGTTGTGATTACATTCTCGAGCTACCAACTTCCCTGTTCAATTTAGGATGGGAAATACTTGTTATTTTCGATACTAGGTATGACAAGTATGAGTATCGACAAATACCAGGGACGGATACCAGGTATTGAGATACTTGCAAGTATTGGGCGTGGTCTAAAAACGGATTGGTTTGGTACGGAGTACCGTATACCGTACGTATGTCCGATGTCGTAATAATACTATTGTTTTTGTTGATGGAAGTGAATGAATACTTTCGACAGTTTTGATACGTACTGATCTCTTCGTGTGTAATGAATAAATATGAATATTTCAACATTTATTTTAGATTAACAATTGTTATATGGATGGCAATAGTTCATCAGATTCTATATTAATAATTGGTTGGAATAATTTATGAAAATGAAGAACAGTTCAGAGAAAAAAAAACCACTTTTATGGTCTTTATTGTTTATGTTGTTGTTGGAGAAACAATAATTGTTCCACTTTTCGCCTTCCAAGCGGGACCTACTCTCTGTTAGAATATTGCCTGCAAACTGAAAACAGGCGCTCGCATGGCACACTAGAGGCCATCGCGTTTAGTTTCAGCCTTGCCAGATTAGTCAAAATATGGATAATTATTGGTATTGTTTTTCCGAAATGATTATGAAGGGCAATTTTAGTGAAAAACCCTGTACCTGAATTTAATTCAAACACATTCTTTAAAATTTTATTGACATAATTATAAAATCGCTAACCATTTATCTAAAAATTCCGCAATTCCCACTATTCCTAGAATTCAAGTTATTTTGTTTACGGCTCATTCTCCCTTCGAAGAGTGCGGTGTCAGATCAGGTACAATTATTAAGAACGGCCGCGGTAGTTCGTTCGATTGAAAAAAACCAACTGAAACACGTAAAAATGTATCCCTGTATTGTACTGCTCCAAAAAGTACCAAAATACTTGTCCAAATACTCGTAACGAAATACTACCTGCGTCCGAGTCCGTCCCTAAGGGTACGTTCAGATGATGAGCGGTCAACGCGCGTTTTGCTAACGCGCGTTTACAACTACATGTATTTTGAACGCTCATCATCTGAACGTTCAGATGATGGGCGTTCAAAATACATGTAGTTGTAGACGCGCGTTAGCAAAACACGCGTTGAGCGCTCTCATCTGAACGTAGCCTTATCGTACGTACTATTACATAGAAAGAAAGGATCCCGAGTTCGAGAAGCGCCGACTCCCAGCACGTCTTATGCGTTGCAAGTATTTCAATACTTGTTTTGCAACTTTGCAAGTATTACCCCATACCAGGTATAAGTACTTGTATGCTGATACGTAGTATCGATACCTGGTATTCCTAATACTTCCCATCCCTAACTTCAATTCCCCGCTCCCTGCCGTGCAAGTGAGCTGAGTGTAAACGGAATGTTAGATCTGTGACCCCTTGGCACGTCTTCACATACATCAAGCTACTATTTTTAGTTCTAGCATAATAATATTTTGCAGGAAAAACTCCATATTGCATCTAAAATGTTTAATACGAAATAGAATACATGACAGCCAACGGAAGTGATAAAAAGCATTCTTTTTCATCTGAGTGTTTTCGTTTGGTACCAATGGAAGGGATTTGCTTGCTTTTTTGAGGATACTTTCTCAAAACGTGATTCAAGTTCCGGAACAAGTTTCTGTTCATAAATTTTCTTCGGTCTGTACCTACTTCTACCTAAGTACTAGAACTACAGAGAAAATATATTTGCACCATTATGATGTTATCAAAACTCTCAATGCTGTTTGTTTATTATATAGAAATATTGTCTAGAAACAACTGACACACGCACAATACAATATGACATATAGTTCGTTCTGGAAAGTTTGAGCGCATAGTAGGAGTTTGTTTTATTTATCTGAAGTTGGCAGTATTTGCTGTCAAAACGTAAAATGAAGTCAACGTTGCAGAATGTACCCGGCCTCGTCCGACGAGCTTGCTAGTTATCGGAGAACACAGTGGAATATGCCAAATTTCCATGGCCAACCGACGGCTCAATCTTTCGTGAACAGGGTATACTAACAAAACAATACACAAAAATGAAACGTTGGAAACCTTGAAATGATTGGCACCAGACGACATTTTTCACCAGATGTCGTAGCTGCTAGAGACTGACGAAAGACATTTATGAGCATGGTCTAAATTTGTGGATTTTGTTTTACCTTAGTAGAAAAAAATTATCGGGTGATCTTCCCATATACCTTATCTGAATTAGAGCTACATAGGTAGTTTATTCTGAGTTGGCTACTCAGGTTTTTCACCCTTTTAATCATAAATGAAAAAAATTTCAAGTAATGAACTATTCATCACATTTTCCTGAGTTATTTTGAGTTTTAAATTTGTATCTAAAAAATTGAAAAAGTTGTGCTTTTGCCAAATAGCTCTTCTATAGGGGAAGTGTGCCCATGTTGGCACCCTTAACGAATTATTCACATATTTCATTAAAGGAATATTTTCTATGTCAACGAATGTACAGATTTACTGCTACTCGTATGTAGTATGCATTCTTATATGTAGTTTCAATATAAATTTTGAAAAATTGGATTATAGCACTTTTTAAAATTTGGCCACGGGTGCCATCATAAGATCACGTATGTCCTTTGATGGCATATGATAAAATAAAATGATATTATTCATTGATATGATTTATTGAAGAAAAAAGCAGTCTTTTTCCATGAAAATGAAGATATAAGTGTAAAGAAACTAAATTTACATTCTTTGGCATCGTCAAAATATAAAAATATAATTTTATACGCACAATTCACATACGAATATGATTTGCACTAGCACACTCGGCACGGCACCACTGATGGCGCATTTCTGGCACCCAACCAATTATCCCTTGGTCGAGACATGGACAACAGCTTTATAACATAAAGACAAGCGGCATCTGAATCATCATCATAATGTCTTTCTTCATTTTTCTCATTTTCTTCTACGAATATAATCTGTCTTTTGACCTTTCTAGCTAGCTTCTCCCCCTCTTTATTTGTCTTTTCTTCTTCTTCCAACTTCTTCTCTTTAATGTCAGGGGATGTTTTGAGGATTCCAACTTTTCCTCGTTTTCTTCCCTCTGTTCATGTTGATTCTGCAACGGCAGTTGGCAGTGGTGAGAGTTATTGTATGATTTTCAATGATCTCGATACTTGAAAACCATTTTCATTATTTTCGGATACTTCTAATATTTCTTGCGAAGTACCAGGCTTCAGGGAATCGTCTCTTGTTCCTTATTCTTTTTCCTATAATAGCACCAAATTCTATCATAGGAACAATCTGGCTATGCCATCATAAGCATAAGCAATATTTATTTTCAACAAAGCGAAAAAGATACTAAGCAGACTAAAAAACTAAAACTTTAACACTTAAAGCATTGTTATAGAGTGATTAAAGGAAAGTATAATCAATTTTTACACAGATTTTTTGAATATCCAAATAAAACGAAAAAGAATGAAATAACTATCATACATCAACACTTACCGAAATGATTGAATTCGTATTACAGTCACAAATTGCCACGTATTCAAGGTGTAACTACGTATATCAAACGTAAATGCCATTTGGCGTACAAACTCAGTAAATATAAGTTTGTTCAGTTGATGTTAACAGACTTCTTTGAAGTGTGCCATCATAAGCAGGATGCCATCATAGGCATACTTCCCCTACAGTGTTCCAGAATTTTTCATTTATTTAATACACCCTGTTCATTACTGAAATTATGACTGTCATTAATTACATTGAGTAAACAAAAACTCACCGCTCTTCCGAGCGAAAAAATAATCATTCCGAGGCACTTTGTAAATTAAAACCAGGAGTTCAAAGCACTCATCTCTACACAACAATGTTACATCCGAATAATGAATAATTATGAAATGCAGATATCTGCTGTCCAACTCTGCATTTCAATTCATCTCTAGCACCGAACAGCATTTGGCCATCTCAGTTTCCACTTCGTGGATGGTTTCAAAACTGTCTTTGAAATGAGCCATCCAATAGGAATAACCAACCATATTAGGGATTACTTAAGACAAACCCCAATACAAAGGATGGCCACGTATTTATAGGAAGCGGGATCGGTATATCTGTGGAATAATGAGAATGCATTCGGCCAAGAACTCATTCACTTCCGAATGCCTGCAATATCAGGTGGATTTCACAGATTCAAACAACGAAACGCTGCCTTTGCTTGGATCATCTTCTCAAAATTTCATTATTTAACCTTGCAATATTCTGTTCCTGAGAAATTGCAGTTTCATATCTTGTGGTATGAAAGTAAGGATATTGGAAACAGGTATCGATCCGAATAATTAATTTATGCGACTAAAATAAAAGGATTCAGAATTCACCTCGAGAACTTTTCAGAACTGTAGTATATTTGAATTACGCGCTAACCCTACCACTACGACCATACCTCATATTGCACATATGTAATTTTCCTTATTATAATTCAGTATGAATATATTATTTAACCTGAATAAATGCTACCTCACAATAAATACTTTTAATTAATAATATAGTGAACAAAGACACCACATAATTGGCGACGAGGATCTTTCCGAGCTCTTATATTCAAATTTGAAAGCAGTGCAAGTTTCTGTGTGCGGCAAGTTCGCGATTATCGAAATCTGAGTGCACACGTGAGAATGGCGGAAATTATGGGGCATCTCCGTGAATTTTCATTGAAATCGTCTGACTGGACTATATTTAAAACCAGATTAGAAAATTATTTCGTAGTGAATAATGTGAAAAATGATGAAAACGGCATCATCAGAAAAAGGGCTATACTCCTGAATATTCTGGACGAAGATGCATATAAATTGTTATATGATTTAGTGAGTCCGATCAAGCCAGAAGATCACACCTACGATCAACTCGTAACAGTATTCAACAAATATTTCAAACCGTATCAGAGTCCCTTTGCAGCGAGGTACAAATTTTATACAGCCAAAATGGAACCAGGCGAAACGGCAATGAATGGGCAGCACGATTAAAAGGTTTAGCAGTAGGCTGCGAATTTGGAACGAACTTTCAATATGTCTCAGGGATAAATTTATATTTGGAATGGAAAAAGGGCCGATCATGGACCGATTGATGGAAGAAAAAATCGATGTAAGTTTCGAAAACGTGATAAATTTGGCTATAACCAAAATGGCCGCCAAAGAAACCCACGATTTCGTCATGAAAAAGGAGCCGATCAACTACCTGCGCAGAAGCAACGGAGTTACGACAGAGAAAATTTTCCGCAACAAGGATACATACAATCGAAGAAGTCCACATGATCAACGAAAAGAAGGACAGCAAGATGGAAAACGTCATGGCACTTGTGATACATGCGGAAGAAACAACCACACAAAAGATAAGTGTTTCTATAAAAATGCAATATGTAACATATGTCACCGTAGCGGACATTTAGCCTATGTATGTAGATCTAATCAAAACAAAAACAAAATTCAAAACACTCGCTCTAAAAATAATAATTTAGTACAGAATTTCATAACTGAACAATCAGTTGATAATAATATTGATGATTTGACATTATATAATATTTCGGATCATTTCAGCATTGAAAATAAAATAAATTTAGAACCATTTCTTATTGAAGTTGAAATTGAAAACAAAAAAATTATATTTCAAATTGATTCAGGCAGTAGCGTTTCTTGTATATCAAAAGAACTATTCGACAATGAATTTGAGGAAGTTTCATTAAAACAAACAAATAAATCGTTTATTTTCTATAATGGAACTCAAATAAAACCATTAGGAATATTTAATGCTAAAATAAATTTCAAAACAAAGCAAATTATTTAGATGTATATATAATGAATAATGGAGGACCTCCTATTGTAGGAAGAGATTTTTTATCATTAAATAATATTGTATTTTCAAATATAAATCACATAAATATTAATGACAGAGATTCTAAAATTATCGAACTATTAGCAGAAGAATTTAAAGATGTTTTCGCGCCAGGACTAGGACTCTTTAACAAAGGTTTGGCTTCAATTAAATTAAAAAATAATAACATAACCCCAAAATTTATTAGAGCAAGACCAATTCCATTTGCTATAAAAAATAAAGTTGAAGATGAAATTAATAGGTTATTTCTTCTAGGTGTAATTTCTCCGGTGGATTACAGCCCCTGGGCTACCCCCATAGTACCAGTTTTTAAGAAAGACGGTCACATTAGAATTTGCGGTGATTTTAAAGTAACTATCAATCCAGAAATTATGATAGACCAGCACCCGCTACCAAGAATAGAAGAGCTTTTCTCTAATCTACAGGGTGGAACAGAATTCTCAAAAATCGATCTATCTCATGCATATCAGCAGATTGGATTGGATGAAGGAAGTAAGGAGCTTTTAACTATATCGACCCACAAAGGTTCATTCAGATATAATCGCCTCACATTTGGAGTAGCTTGTGCCTCCGCAAAATTTCAAAAAATTATGGACTCTTTATTTGGTGCACTGAGAGAAATAATAGCCAAATGAATAATATTGATTTGTTAGCGGCAGATTTGTTTATTGAAAAGAAAGTTTCTTCACAGTAAATAAAGCTTTCGAAAAACACAGGCTAAATGTAAAAAAAATGGTTCTCTATAGCAACGTTTAATCTAGTAGAACAAATTTCTTAGTAGTCAATATATTCATTTGATTGTCAATAAATTCATTCTAACAATGAAAAATACATTTTCCTTGGAAATATTCGAAAATTTATTATTTAAACCATAACATATTTGATTTTTTTTCCAATATTCCTTTATTGTTATTCAAAATTAGTTTATAATCAACGAATTCGGCAGTGGTGGGGTGGGTTCGAATGAGTTCGTTCAACATGACGCATGACGTCGGCCAACTGTGTCATCTGACAGTCTGGAGTCTGGCTCCAGGGCGCCTGGCTAATACAAGAAAAAAGTGTCTAGTGGTGATCACAGATTATTCTGTAATCTGTTGTAGTGCTGTGGCTTGGTTTGGCGCATGCGTTTCATTTCGCGGTTTATTTCTCGGCGTGGCGATCTGCGACTGACTGTTTCAATGTTGAGTACTAAGTGCTACATTATAGATATAAGATATTAAAGATTAACGCTTTTAATGTAATATCTATAGCGTCGTGTTTCGGTGAAACAACTAGTGTATTTTTTACAGTGATGGAGAATTTACTTATGGAAATGGGAATATGTGAATATGTGGAGAGATTCAGAGGTTTGTGATTATATACATTAGACTTCAGTATTTCCAGAAGACCTCGGTCCCTCTAGGATATAGCTATTTTGATTTGATTCACAATCATGTTTACTATAGGACTATATAGATATAATATATTATTATCGATATTGGAAAGTTTTGAAAAGCGTCTTCAATAGTATATTGACTATTAAAATATTTATTAATAACAAAGAAACTATTTGATATTCACTGAAATTTCTTGACTCAAAACTAAGTTTTTGATTGGAAGATAATTCTTCATCAATAAGATGATGTTAAAAACGTGTTTTCAGATGATGGCGTCACTCTCAAAGTATTGCCTGAACTGTTGGAGAGCAAGACTGATGCACTGAATGAATTAATTTCGCGAGTTGGAAAGAGATTATTTTTCATTTAAAAAATTACAAAATTTTGAATGAACAAATAGAACACAAAAATGAAAATAAATCAGAAAGGTTAATAACATGTAATTATTTATTATATTATTGTCCATACTGATAGCTGGTTCTTTATGCATTTTTATAAACACTTTATCTAATGGCCTGTTTGCAATAAATGTTCACAAAACAGAATAAATAATATTTTTTTGTTATATACCAAACATGTATTGTGTATAATGTTGAGTTCTTAAATAAATATATGAGAGCAATTGTTTTTTCATTTATTGGTCATTATTTCATATTATATGCATTTTAATAATCAATAATTAAATAGCAATCAGTTAACAATTATATGGCATCATTTAAAATGTCAATTTTATATATTAAGAATGGACTTTAGGTATTGAAAATTAATGAGTTAAATAACAAAAAGACTTATTTAAAATAATGATACTGCTGCTTTAGTTATAACAAATATATGATCACAATTAGAAAAAGTTTTTGAATATTATGAAATATTTATTCACTAGGAGAATATATAAGTATACCCAGTAAGTAATATTCTTTTAATGAAAAATAATCGTTTGTTAGCGTTAAAGAAATGCACTGTAAGAAATCATATGTTGAATATTAATACAGGTAAGTTAGTCCATATTTGAAACAGTTATTTGTTAAGTATAAATAAAATTTATTGGATATAAATGAATATTTCTCTCAGTGTGGCATTAATGGAATAGCAGTTTTTCAAGATGATATCCTCATAACCGGTAAAGACAAAAAAAAAGTCATTTTAAAAAATTCGAAACTTGTAATGAATATTTTGAAAGAATCAGGATTCAAAGTTAACATAGATAAATGCAAATTTTTTGAACAGAAAGTCGAATATGTAGGTTTTGTTATCGACAAAGAAGGTTTACATCCATCAAAAGAAAAAACTAAAGCTATTGATTCAGCTCCTCAACCAAAAAACGTAACAGAATTAAAATCATTTTTAGGAAGTATCAATTATTATGGTAGATTCATAAAAAATATGTCAACAATTCTCAATCCATTATACAAATTATTGAAAAATAAAACTAAATGGGAATGGAATTCAGAATGCGAAAAAGCATTCAATCAAACTAAAATATTTTAAAATCCGATAATATACTAGTTCATTTTAATCCAGAATTAGAACTGAGATTAACAGTAGACGCCAGTAGTGTAGGCGTAGGAGCAGTATTGAGCCATAGATTTAATTCAGGTATTGACAAACCCATAGCATTTGCTTCTAGAACATTATCAAAATCGGAAAATAAACTACTCTCAAATTGAAAAAGAAGCGTTAGCAATCATTTACGGAGTGACTAAATTCAATCAATACTTGTACGGAAACAATTTTAAGTTAATAACTGATCATCGTCCACTTTTAACGATTTTTGGACACAATAAATCTTTGCCATCATTTTCAGCAAGTCGATTAAAAAGATGGGCAGTCATTTTATCAGGCTATAATTATCAAATAGAATATGTTCGTTCTAATCAAAATAACGCTGATTGGTTATCTAGATTACCTTCTTGTGATACGAGTGAACATTTCAACGACGATGTAGCAGACATAGACTATTGCAATTTCATAAAAGATTCCGAAAATTTTACTTTAACCTTTGAAAGAATAAAAAGTGAAACTTTAAAAGATAAAATATTGACAAAAATAAAAAATAAAATTAAAAATGGATGGCCTAAACATTGTATAGATCCCGAATTGAAACCATATTTTAATAAACGTTACGAATTTAATTTAGTTGACGACTGTATTTTATGGAATCATAGAATTATTATTCCAGAAAAATTACAAAATGAAGTATTAAACCAACTCCACTCATCTCATATGGGGATTGTAAAAATGAAACAAGTAGCTAGAAGTTATTTTTGGTTTCCAAAATTAGATATATTCATTGAAGATGTTACAAAACAATGCGATGCTTGTATTAAATATTGTGACAACCCAGCAAAAGATAATGTTAATTATTGGCCTTATCCCAACGCACCATGGGAACGTTTACACATTGATTTTGCGAATATGGCAATAGGTTTTTTCTTATAGTAATCGACGCTTTTACAAAATGGCTCGAAGTTTTTGAAATGCCCAATATCACTTCAAGCTTGACAATCAAAACAATGAGAAGCTTATTCGCTCGTTTTGGTTTACCTCATCTCATTGTTTCTGATAATGGAAGATCATTATATCCGATGAATTTGAAACTTTCCTATCAATGAACAACATTAAACATATAACTAGTCCTCCATACAATCCTTCATCCAACGGAGCTGCAGAAAATTCAGTTAGAACTTTTAAGAAAGCTATCAAAAAAAATTTTATCTGATAAAGAATCACAGGATAGTAGTAAAGCAATATCAAGATTTTGTTGGACTATCGAAATACTCCGCATTGTACGACTGGGGTTAGTCCAGCAATGTTAATGTTTGGGCGTCCACTAAGAACAAGATTTTCAATTATGTTACCATCAGAAATGTCACCATCTTGTAGTAAAAACAAAAAAAAATATAAATTATAATGTTAAGAAAAGGATAGATAAAATTCATGAAACACGTACTGAAAATTGTAAAAAAATAAGAATTTCAATTATGAGATTGGAGAAAATGTTCTTGTGAAAAATTACACTAATGTCAATAAACCAACTTTTATTAAAGGAAAAATCAAAAATAAATTTGGAAAAACATACATATTTAGTAGAGATTCCATCATTGCAAAAAACTTGGAAAAGGCACTCCAATCAATTAAAAAAAAATAAATTATCTAACTATGTTATGCCACACATTCCTATTATATGCAGTTAATGATATCTCTGATGAACAAAAGGGTGTTAACAATGAGGATTTCAGAAAAATGATAATGAATTAGATAATAATGTTGATAACTATACAAATAAATAGACCAAAAAGACATAGAAAACCTGTAAATAGATTAGTATATAAGTAATCATATATTTTAAAATTATATTGTATATATAGATAATTGAACTAAATAAGGACACCATGTACCAATTTCATTAAGGGGAGAATATTGTAGTATATTTGAATTACGCGCCTAACCCTACCACTACGACCATACCTCATATTGCACATATGTAATTTTCCTTATTATAATTCAGTATGAATATATTATTAACCTGAATAAATGATACCTCACAATAAATACTTTTAATTAATAATATAGTGAACAAAGACACCACAAAATTTTGCTGTAAAGGTCCTACTAATCGAATGATATTTCATTGCAGACTTTGGAACCCCAAGAAAGTTATCTTGATTTTGAATTTCGGATGAATCGGTGACTCTACTCAGGAGGTAAAGTGCCTTAAATTTCCATTCAACTTTAAAAACACCCGGTATAGCAGGATCAAGATCTCCGTGATAAAAATGAGGGTTTTTCGGGATCCTCTAGTTGTCCTCTGTCTTCCACTGAAATGTTTTCCATCTTAAACCGACCCCCCTAACATCACTGAAATAACGACTGTAATTCAGCGTATTGATGAAATTGAGTGTACAAAATTTCACCGTTTCTACTGACTGGGAGTGAAAACCTATAAAGTTTTTTTGAAACGGTGATTTGTGTGTACACTCAATTTCATCAATACGCTGAATTACAGTCGTCAGTTTTTAGAAATGCAGAATCCTCCAGTATACAGGGTGAATACGAACTACCGTAGTAGTTAGGGCTATGTTCGTTCTGGAGCAGAATTGACCTTTGACCTCCCTTAATGGTGTCTGGGTCAGATTAAATGCTGATGACGTCATTGGTGGTGGCGGCCATGACAGTAGTGATGACGTCATTGGTGCCAGCAGCCATGACGATGAAAAAGTTTTTGGATGGACGCGGGATATGAACCCGGGAAGTTTGCGTGAGAGTTGGGTCGTTTACCCCCCAGCGCTACAGAGGCTATGATAATTTAGGGTGTTTGGTGTTATAAAGCCAGAGTGACGCATGATTGTTCGAGAAGGAATATGTGTTTAGAAGGACTCGCTTCATGTTTTTCTGATTTTTGTTCTCAAAATATCCTTATAAAAAAAATATTCTTTGAGTGGTTTAACTAAAATAATTTCAGGATGAGATTTTTTATTACATAATGTTAATTATCTACATCGTTCAATACTTTATCCTATAAAAGTACATACATTCTAAAATTGCATAACTCTGAACACAAGGATTAATTCTACAGAAAGCATTTATGAAATCTTCAACAGAATTGTTGTTATTTTTGTTCAATTCTTTGATGGTGTCTACGAATTTAAAGTAATACAAAGTCATTCGGAGATTTTTCAACATTTCAAGACGACTGATAATTATCAGTCTATTCAATTGAGATATCTTATTCAAGTCAACTTCACTGAAATATATGCAGTTTCCCCATTTTGTGACGCTAGTAATCATACATTCACCAGTACATCGTACAACTGTAGCTCCACATTCTTGTTGATAACCATTTTCGATTATTGCAATAAATGACTCCCATTCCCAATCATCAAAGGATATCACGCAGTCATTACAGCTCAGCTTGACGGCAGGTGTGAATTGTCTCGCTGGACTTATACCACAATCGATGTATAGAGAAGCAGACCCTAATCCGCATTCAATTTCTAGGTGGAACTGGCCGTTCAACAGGTAGTGCTTTTCGTTTGTAACTTCAAAATTTTCCTCATTTTCACTTAGCGCTGACTCATTTTCACTTAGCGCTGACTCATATATTGGCGATAGCATGGTTGTTCAAAGTTTGTTTTCTGACTGAATCCAGGAATCATGTTCTTTACTCATTCCCAACCATCGCACCAAAACCTTGTCTGCACGCCTGCGCAATACTTTTTCAACCAAATAAACATCAGGCTGCTTTGTCTTTTGCAATTCTTCTTGGTAGAAAGCTCCACTTATAGGTCTGCCTGTTAAATCTTCAATTAGGTAACTTACGGGGTTAGTCAATTGAACTTTTATGATTTTAAATAGTTCGGTAGTCCATTGTGGGAGATATCCTTTTGTAAAAACATGTCTAAATTTACTTATACGTACAATATCACCGTTTGAAATTTATGAGGTGCCGCTATTTTTATGTGACTGTATGCGAATTTATATATGTCACACTCATTTTTCTTGTTTACATCACTTGGTTTCATTCCAATCGTTCGATGTATTTTATTATTATATACATTCACAACGTCTTGAAGTATGTCAATCCACCGATAAGTTCCTCTCAAACTGAATTTCTTGAAAAGCGCCTCTTTCAATGTTCTTATCACTCGTTCCACTATTGCTGCTTTCTTATCACTGTAGGTATTATAATGATTAATGTTATGTTTTCTAACTAGTTCTTGAAATTGTCTGTTGAAAAATTCCTTTCCTTGATCAGACTGTAAATTTATGGGCTTTCGACCGTCATTATGTTCAAGGATATCGAGAAAAGCCAAAGTCACCTCTTCGCCTGTTTTTCTTTTCACCGGTCTAACCCATACAAATTTCGAAAAGCAATCAATTACGACCAGAAAATATTTATAACCATCATTGCTTGTGGCGAGCCGATCAAGCTGTCCTAAATCCATTTGCCAGATGTCATCCAACCCCTTGATGATAGTTCTTCGTCTAGGAAAATTTTTGCGTGCAGGTCGATGAAGTTCCTTAACTACTTGCGCTATTTCTCTGGATGGTAGCATCTTTGTGACTTTCAGTACTCAACTTACGATTCTGGGTTTCGATTGAAGCTTTTATTTCGTTTATTTTTCTATCGATCTTTCAGCAGCAGCAGCAGTTTTTGTTCAATTATGTGTATCTGCTTTGAGACGTAATCAAGTTGTTCATTAAGTTTCTTGTACATTTCAACATTGTTATTATTAGTGTTTTCCAATTCACCTCCAAGTTTTGTACATTTCGTTTCAATAACACCCTTAAACTGAAAAAATACAATACCCAATTTACCTAGGTCTTCCATTATCCTTTTTGCCGTTAAATCAACATAATTCATGTTGGCAGCGTCAGATTTTCTTATAGGCTCATCAACATTACACAATTTATGTCCGGTAAAGTCATAATCACCATCACTGGTCATGGGAAAACCAGACCGCTTCGCTGAGGGGATCCTACGAGATAACGATACCCTACCAAATTTGTCCATTGTTGTAGGTGAAATGATTTTCAGTGCAATAAGCAGCACTTAATATATAATTCCTGCTTCGCGCAACTCCTCAACGATTGCTTCGATTTCGTTATCGTTTGAGTTATTACCAGCTTCTTTTGACGCATGCAATAAACACAAACGATCAACTAATTCATTAATGTTGTTCCAATATCTATACTCTATCGCTTTATCGTTGTATCGCATCATTCCACCACCAAGTTTCTTTATAATATATTTATATTTGTAACCAATATTTGACTTGATCTGTTTTGATGGATTGAACTCCCTTCTATGTACGTTGGTGATATTTAATATCTGCTTATAATTTTCCTCGTCTTCTCGTGTGAATCCTTTCGGTTCCTTGATGAATAACAATTTCATGAGACCATCACTATTGGGAAAATGAAATTTATCATCAACAATAATATCGCCGCTTTGTAAATCAAAATTTAGTGAGCTACCTCCCAAGCTCCAACTTGATGTTCGATGTTCATATCTAGGACCATATGTGAAATCAATTTGCGTCTCTTTATTTAACGATTGTCGAATAAAGTGCTGCACATTTTCGGGATATGCATTCAAAGATTCTTCGAGATTGTTGGAATGATGTGAATCGTCAAATTTTTCATTATAATTTTCCTCCACAAATGATGGTGTGTGCATTCGAGGAGTCTGGCTCTTTTTTGAATGCTTTACTATGGATTCGCAAAGGATTTTTTTCTTCAATTACTCCAACAGTTTTCATAACTGTGGACGATTTTGGTTGTTTGATTGCTAACAATGGTTCCTGCTTCAAATGCTGTGTCATCTTATCTAGACGATTTGTAATGGGTGAAATAATCCGATTAATCGATTCATCTGCTTCAGAACGACCCAATTTAAATGCTAAATATTTTCTTCTAACATCATTGATGAGCCGTCTAAGTTTGAGTTTGCGATGTTGTGTTGACTTGCCACTCGACATGATGCTTATAAACTGATTAATTTTCCTTTATGCTTATGAATTTATCGAAACCATGTCGATAACGACCATTGTTCAAGTTGAAGTCTTTAACAATCATTAAAAAACCATAATTATCGACGCCCCAGCATACGGAACAAATTTCTTTAAATTTTTCATAACTCATATCGGGGGATATGTGTTCGTTGAAAATGTGGTGCAAATTCACATCATCACTTCTGAATACAACAATAATATTTGCATTGTCTCGAATCAGATGTTTATTTATTGACACATATGTCTGACATAGAAAAGCAACATCAATTTTTTTATGTCTGCCCATAGAGTAGTAGGACCTGATTTGTCTTGCTTGCTGTTACATATATCGTCAAATATGAAAATGGAATTTTCTTTAGCGTCTACAGTATCTATGATTTCATCATTTTCTCTGAAACTGTGATAACCTATACCATGAACGCCATTCAACACTTTTTCGAGTAGCTGATATTTGGGTTGATATAAACTTTTCGAGAATATGTAAACATTTTCGAATTTAAGACCATTAGGATGAAAAAGTAAGGATAAAAGTGCGTTGGATTTTCCACAACCACTTGGACCTACAATCAAAAATCTACAATTGGCTGGAAATAAATCACCATTTTTATTAAATTTTGGTTGATCTTCAAAAATATCTAAATTTTCTACAGGTAAAGATTTTTTATGTTGCTTAATTCGCATCTTGAATGGAACTGATAATTTTTAGGAGGTGGTGGGTAAATATAAAGAAAAACTGATTTCAAATTCTATTCAAAATAGCTCTTTTCTTTTTACATGTTGAAAGATGTGAAAATCTAGATTTATTATGAAAAACTGACGATTGCCAGATACATGATGATGATGATGAATTGTTATTTCGTCGATCCTCAGATTGTTGAAGGGAAAGCTTCTCAAATTGAATAATTATATTTTGATCGTGGTTGTTTCCATCTTTGCTTAGGGGCAGTTCTGCATATTCTTCTTTCAACATTGTTCTTCGTAAGTGTGTGTGTGTGTGTGTGTGTTGTGTTTGTGTGTTTGTGTTATTTAATGAGGGATAGCATCCCAAAGCCAATTAAATATGTCTCTGCAGTTTGTCATGCTGCACATGCGTGATACATTTCCATCATGATACATACACAAAGGTCGTTGCATCGTTAGATTTGGAGGTGGTGAATTGTAATGTTTAAGCTGATTCAGATCGATAACATTGACCGACAGTCCAATCCTCAATAAATATTCCTTTTTTTGGCTACCCTTTACATAAACTATATCAACATCTGAGAGTAATCTTCTAAGAATATCACCAACATCACTGAGTTCCACGCCACAACCAAGATTATATTTTATTCCATGTAAATTATTCTCCAACCATCTTACTACCTTCCGATCTTGCATCGATAAAGATGAGAATTTTACTTCAGGTTTCACTAAAAAATGCGCAATTTGATGCCCATTATTCACACATAGCTCTTTTGGTTGAAAGCTGCCATTAATTGTGAAACCTTGAAAATCTACTACTGCCAATTTCATCTTGTTACGGTGACTGCTCCAGCTGAACTGAATCCTCAAAAGTTTGTTAATTTTCTTATAATTTCGCTTAGTGGGTGGTACTCGATGACGTTGTCGTGAACAATGATGCAGTACACCCTGGTGTTGGCGGGAAAACCTTTTCTCGCTTCAATCTCCAATTTAACGTCAACGGTGGAAAATTTATAACTATCATCTCGTTTGGAACAATCAATTGTAAAAAGAAATCTTGTCTTGTATTCACCATAATCGAGGACCGCAGTATTGCCTGTTCTACCTGTATAAGTGTTTGTAAATTCACAATAATTATAATGAGCTTCGCTATAGTCATTTTGATTGAAATTCAGTCGCAACCTTTCTTGAGGATAATATTCACCATTGAGTAATACACGTATATCTGAAATGTCAATATTTTCAAAGTAATTTGGATCTTTAGTTGGGTTGTCTTTTCGATCTGAGTGAAAGCAGCATATAACATAACGAGGACATTCCACAACTGTACCCGTTTTAATGCTCCACAATTCTTGAGTAGCTCCAACAGTAAGAGCTGGAAGCTGATGGACTTCCCATTTCCGAAAGGGAAGTAAAATGGGTTTATCACTTTTTATCATGGCGAGTAGATTGAGTTTGATCTCATCATTAGGATACACATGTTTAACTCTAAGCTCTATATCACTTATCGTTATTTCGCCTTTTGTCACTCCAGGCTGCTCTCCTGTACCGGCTGTGATAATCATGGAATTGCTATCGTTGCGAGCCCTGATTAACCTAATGAGCTGTTTACCACATATTGCTTTCGGATAATCATTAAACATGTTGAGCAAATGTTTGAGGGGTATACGTATTGCAAATGAACCATCATCATTTTGCAATGGCTCATCAGGGAAATTCCATCCGGCTTCATTTAATTCACTATTATCACCTTTCTCATAGCACAAAAATCCTCTTATTAGTGATACAAGTCCAGGGTCTTTAACAGTTTCAACTTCAGTGCCACATAATTCGTAGGTTATCGAGTCAAACAGAAAAGCACCATAATTATTCACCAATTTCAGAGTTCCTTCGCCTGAGGTTTTTTTCAATTGTCCCCTTATGAAAAGTGCAGATTCATACATTAGAAACCATACATCTGGTCGGTTAATAACAATTTCAATCGTATCATTATTGTTGAATGATTTTATGAATGGAAGGTATGTTCGATTTTCTACACGAACGATTGAATCATCTTTATCTACCGATCGATAAATGTCAAACGTGTGGTTTGACAACATAGCCGAGCGATTGTAGTATTCTTTTATTTCTCTGGGATAATCTCGTAAGCTGCTGCTGCTGCTGCTGCTGCTGCTGCTGCTGCTTCTTCAAACGGTGTTGCTGCTGCTGCTGCTGCTTCTTCAAACTGTGCTGTTGCTGCTGCTCTGCTTGCTGCTGCTTCTTCAAACGGTGTTGTTGTACTAATGCGTTTTCCCTAGACTGGACTACATATTTATTATGTTGATATTGGGGGAAAATCAAGACCATTTCCTCAGTTCTAGTCGAACAATAATCTCTTCACCTCGAAAATTCACAAAGTTGAAATCCTGATCTAGTATTGTCAAAGTGATATTGTCAATTGTTCCGCTGCTATTCACAGGTAGATAAATCAAGTGTTGCGGTGTTATATCAATAGCGTATCCTGGATCAACACCAACTGAAAACTCGTAGATAGTGTGACAAATTTTATTGTTGTAAAATGATCCGTGAGCAAGACTGCAATCTATATGAATACAGCGTACTGGAACTATATTCACAGGCAAATCAGACTGATGTTCGACTCCTGCTACCAAATGTTTTTGAGAAAAGCCTAAAAGCTTACCTAGTGCAATGCTTTTGGTAAAATCGAAAGATATCGACCGATGGAAAATTTCACACTTCAACGTTGTATTGTTTGGTCTCAGGTAAAAGATTTTATCTCTCTCGCTCCTCTCGTTCTCTGCAATCAGGTATTTTCCAAGATAATTTTCAATATCTGAAATTTCATATGTTCCACTAGGGATCTGGAGCTTTTTTTCCCCTGATGTTTCTGAATAATATAAATACGTTTTTTCTTCAATGTTTGGTATTGTATTGTATGAATAAAAACCAATTAAAGCAATACCATACTGATGATTGGGATCTAGTTCGATTGGGGGCACAAAATCTGCTGATAGTGTCGAACTACGTCCTTTCAATGTGAATACTGTCGACATGACTGATGATTTATTATCAAAATAACACTATTTATGCTTTATTAATTTTACTCAACAAAAATTGCAGACATAATTTACCACAATTGGATGTATTATATGTCTGATATACATTTCTGTTGTAGATTATATCACACCCTAAATATTTAACCAATTCTTTCGGAGGTTTCAGATCTCCAAAAGAATCAAAATACTCTGCATCGTTTCCTTCTTTGCTGTATGCTACCCAATGTGTTCCAGGTCCATCTGAACAATCCAAGTTGATGATACCACATTCCTTCAACCTAGAACGTCTTCTTAATAAATCATCACGCATGAATACACCTCGAAAGTTTGGAATTTTAAATTTTTTCGCATAATCAACCAACTCATGGTCAAATAATGCTCTATTGGGTAGCTTCGCAATTAGTTTTTTTTTTTTAACAAAGAGCCCATAACCCTTCCTATTTTTTCACATAAAGACCATGTCCTATCGCTTCCATCGCCTTGTTGTGACGTTGATGTTCAGCCAACTTTTTTGTTGCGTTTTTGGCATCGATAAAGGTCTTGACAACAGCACTTCCGCCGCCAAGTAAGCTGCCCAAAGTGCTCAAACCAGCAAGAATTGGCATCAACGGCAATATGCCACCTGACTTGAATGGAATAATTCGAGGCACTATGATGTTCTTCCTCCCCCGGCTTTTTTGATAGCAGCTCGGGCTGCTTTTAATGCTATCAATGATGACTTTTTTTTATATCATCATCACTTTAGGTGACGTGCGCAACGCCTTTGTTAAGGGAACTATTAAGCTTCTCTTGAACGTCTTTTTCTCTTTGAAACCCATTCCTAGCTTGCGTTTAGCTTTCATTACACCTGCAACTATGAGTGCTGCAGTTTTTTCACCAACTGAAGCGTTTCTTGATTTTACACGTTGCCAAGCCTTATGCTCTAGAATTTTATCTGCTTTATGTCTTTCCGCCAAATCTTTTTGCTGTGAATAAAATATATCGTGTTCCCTACAACTCTCATCGAGCGGGTTGATACCTCTATCGCCCTCCTCTAGACGTTTTTCCAACTTTGTACCAGGTCCGCAGAATTTGTAGCCACCGGGAATATGCAGTTCAATAGGTAACTTATTAATGAGTGTATCAACAAGACCTCCTCCCTCTCTAAACGTTAGCATATTAATGAGTTCAGAATAAAGTGCATACACACTTTTATAGCTTATTTATCAAGTGTCGGTCACCATGGAAGGTTCACTCTATGAATTAATTGTGAGATACATTTTCATTGGAGTTCACTTATCTACTACACTTTTACTTTTGACAACTTTATATAGTCTGGGAAATCTGAAAAATGCTTTGTGCTCTAGTGGTAAATTTTTATTTGATAAAGAACATGTGAAATGTCTCAGTTGTGGGCTAACCATAATCTGCATGGAAAGTGATACTTACATGTGCAGCAAAATGACCGAGGAAAGAAGTTTCAACATCATAGAAGGATCAAGATATTGTTGCCCTCTCAAGTGCATTGGTGCAGACCTAAGTGAAGATCAAGTGGATGGATTGGCTTGTCGAATTTGTGAATCTTTTGGTTCTTGTAGATGTGCTTGTATATTGTATCAGTACATGAGAAATAAAAAATGAAAAACAATTCAACGTAACATGTTTATTCACAATTTCATTACATCAAAATTTATTTTTTTTTACAATTAAATTCACCTATATCACGCATCTCCAGATTCTACATATCTTTCAAATTAATAACAATTTTTAACAATCTATGTCACTATCTTCATCTGCAGAGTCTATGAATCTTTTGGAATGTGCTTTGAAATTAGTTACATCAGTATTAGACACTGAATCATGTAATCTATCACAACATGTATTCTTATCGTATATATCAAAAAGAACAGCATCAAAATCTGCGTTACACCAATATTTTCTATTTCTATACAAGTTATATAGATTGTGGCTGCTAATGTATAAATGGGAGTGATCGCGAATGCTGAACAGTTTTGAATCAAACCTTCTCCTTTTCAATTCTTTAAGAAAAATTTTAAAGCAAATCTTACACAAAATAAATTAAACTCTTTAATATGATAATAATTTCGCCATATACATAATTCATCCGAATCATATTCATCACTCCAGTCTCGTTTACATAGAATATGGCTTTGAGCTTTACGACTCGTGATAAATCTTGAAGAAAAGAGAGGATACTCAAATGAAGTTGTTTTCTTTGCATAGGTTCTGGCATCCGCGATGATTTGATTCCACTTGTATGCGCTAAATTTCTTCAATATTTCAATTGTAATTATTTCAGGCAAATTCAGGCGCATCACTTTGAATATTAATCAGTATTTTGAATTATTGATTGCAATTGATTTATATTATTTGAATATGATGATATGAATGTTGAATTTGAGTTGATTGAATATTTTTATTAACTTTGATGTTTATCTTTTGTTCTAACTGGTGATGTTTAAATTGATTGATATTGGCCATTCTGAAAAAAAAAAAAAAACAAAATTTGCACTTCTCTAAGTTTGGGTGGTGGTGGTGGTGGCGATGGGTTTGTTTGCAGTGAATAATGTCCCCAAGGTAGGGTGTCAAACGATGAAGAAATCAAGTAGCGTTTGTCATCTTGTGCGCTCAATACTATTTTTGATTGTTGAATCGAATAAATGTCATGTGCAAAGGATCTTATTGTATTCTGTGATAAAACATGCTGTTCATTTCCTTTGAGACATCTCACATAATCGTCAAAAGTTAAGCAGTTTTTAACAACACAATTTTTGGCACCTTTTGATTTCTTGACGGTTTGCCCCCCTTGAACCTTAAAAGAGTACATTTTAGCACGCAAACCGACAAAATGAGTGATAATTTTACCATTCACCTCATCTTTCATTAAACCTGGTACCTTTTTATTCACTAACGGAATGTTGAAAGCATTGTCTTTAGGATAATCGCTAGTGTCAAAATGAGTATAACAATCTTTTTTTATTAATTCATATGGGTTAGAACCTTTAATCTCATAAAAGAATGAGTCCGTATCAATATACATGATTTTACAACCATCGGGATTATTAGGCAACATATATTTGTAGTGGAAGTTAAGCATGCAGACTTTTGAGATATCGAGAATCGCCATACCTATGTATAAAGGTTTATTGAATAAGAGCTCATTCTTTTTGAGTTCGATCGCCATCAAATCTTCTCCGAACACGGTACGACTATGGAATCTTGGAGATGAGATCATGTTTTTCGCCCCATAACGACCTTCATATTGATTAACCAGACGAACTACCCGATGTAATCGAATATTCTCCATGGTCTTACCAAAAATAGCATTGTTCGCAAACTTGAACTGGTTTTTACCAAATTTGGTGGTCGCCTTTGCACGAAGTTCAGTATTAAGGTCGATATAGGGCTTCAACCAGGGGGATTGTTTGAATTTCAAAACTTTTTTAATTTTTGTTAATCTCAAACCCAATTCTAAAACAGTCTCAAATTCCGATAATGAATGATGTAATCTTTTTTATCTGAGAGTGTGCATAGTAATTTGGGTAGCTTTGAACCTGGAGGGACGCTGTGCTCCGGACACACCGGTAGATCTTTATGTAGATCATGCAGATGTTGTGGATATTCCAGATCTACCTGAAGAATATATCCTTCTGGGCTATCATCAGGAACAGTGCTCACATCAATAGACGTATCACACCATTCAAAACCCCCAATTGGCAAATATTGACTCATGGCCCAACCATATAAATATTTACATCAAGATACAGTAAATAAGATTCTGGCTTTGATGGATCAAAATTTGTCATCTGGGGATTGTTAGCTTCGGATAGTCTATGCATGCAGCAACTGATCCCTCCACGTATACCCCGTTCCACAAACATAACCATATCAACATTTTTGAGCACCTGAAGCCGACATTTGGTGTATAAGAGCACAGTCAGTCCAGGTGTAACCTGGCATTGTGTAATCCATGCAGGATCAAGTTTGTATGTCTCCAAAGCTGTTTTCCGAAAATTTCCTTTACGGAGTATAGTTTCTCTTTTTGCATATAGATTCTACTATTTTCACTCTACGTTCATTTTTTTTTTGAATGTTTTCCAAACGGTTTGAGCATGCTGGTAAGTTTCATCATCTATGTGCGCGTCATTTAATTTATTATAAAATTCATGAATCTGTGAAGTTTTGTAGTAGTTCTTGTTGTCCATGTCCATGTAGTTCATAACAAGTTCCTTTCTTGTTAGCAACTCAAATTCAAATCAAAAATTCCTTTAGAGATTAAAATTCCTTATGAGATTATAAAATTAATCAAGATTCCAATTGATAATCCAACTTGCCCCATAATTTTTGAAAAATCTAAATCTAAAAAGTTTGGATAATGAATTGTGATATTATTATTAATTAATAGTAGTGATCCTACCCCGATAAAAGAGATTTTATACAATGAAATGACTATCGTAATTGGACAAATTATGAAAAACTATGGGCACAATAAAGAGTTTACGAAAATTTAAATTGCACTGCTGATGTGCCCATCCCCTAAATTCGGAAGAAAAATGGTCATGATCTCTAACTATTACATCTTTCTTGTTAAAACTTTTTCCACATATATGACAACTTTTACCAACTTCTCTGGGTGCGCCCGACATTGGTTCAATATGTTTCATATGAGAATGAACAAAGGAAGCAATTTGATCTATTTCATCAGAAAACCAATCCACGCAATTCTCACCACGAAAACTAGCGTAACGTGAAAAATTATCATTATATGTACATTTTAAATAATATCCTACACTATATGGTACATGCTCCTGATACTTGAATGAATTTTCACTGATTTTCTTATTGCATTGCCTAAGTATTGATTCGAAGTCTGCGTACACAATAAAGGGACATTTTTGTTTGTAAACAAAATTTCGGAATTCAACATGATCGTAATCCGGAAAGATACTTTTCCATTATTTAAATCTTTACACAACTCATAATGTTCATTTAATTTTATCTGAGACGGAAAATAATTCAAACACCTATCACATATCATTTTTTTTCCTATGATTTTTCGAGAGCTGGCTTGAAATAAGTCTGGAAAGATCTTTAATCCAACAATAGTGATATTTAATTTCAAAGTCGCGTATATCTTCTAAAGGTGTAACATCATAGTCGCTCAAATTTGGAAAATATTTATCTTGAACTATTAGTAAATTTACATGTTTTTGCGCCAAATGTTGTTGGGTAAGTCTTAAAGGTGACACTGTATAAAATGATTGATTTTCTTTCTCTATCAATTGTAAACCATACACATTTATAGATATATTATTCATTTTCTCAAATTTTGCGATTTGCGATAGTTTCATGGGCAGTTCTAAACCATCAGTTTTTAGTATGTTATGGTAATTGGGGTAACTTCTGGTACGGTTACTACTAGTTGCTGCCGGGTAAAGTGCACTAATAACACTCCAGAAAAAGCAGCCTCATCATCATTCTGAACGTTAACACATGCTTTTTTTCTCAAAATTTGATCAGGTAGTTTAATGTAAGATGATCCACCACAGTTATTTCCTATTTCAAATTTATTAATTGCAACTTCCAAGTGAATTATTTTACTCAAAGCCCACCCGCTACCCTTGTTGCTCATATCCTCTATGTCAGCCATGATACGATCAGTTATGTTAATATCAAACCAAATTTTCAATTCAGTGGATGAATCAATTATAGCATTAGGGGTGGTGAAAAATTTCCGATCTACAATTTCAACATCACCATTATTTTTAATAAAATCTGCACAAAAGGTTGTGTTAACTTTCAAAATCGGCATATCTCTCAAAACACTCGAAATTTTTGTTTTAAACAAATGGAAAGCATCTGTCAAAAATGGCTTAACATCAAGATGGGTTAAATTTATAACAATACCTGTTCTTACTCTACAATTATATAAAACATTTAAAGTGCGCCATATTACTCGAGAGCTTCGCCTTTGCCCTAATCCAGAACCTATGTATCTATTTGGAAAACATTTTATGAAAACAACGCATTCTTTTAATTGTGCAATTTTTGAATATATCATTCGTTTCTGACCAATACTAAAGTTGAATTTTTTCAATGCCACATTACACTTATAAATATGCTTGCTTATCATATGTAACCATATTTGTGCATTCGCAGGAGAATGATTTTCTTCCATTGATTTTAATGTTTGTTCTATTTTCGTCAATGTACCTTCAAAACGATTCATTTCTGCGTATAGTACAATAACACCAAAAAAAAAAAAAAGAAAAAAGTGGAGATGCAGTGATATTGATGAATTACCTTATTTTTCCACAATCTCTAAGGAAATGGCTGGGTGCGTTTTTCCTGTATCTTTGGTCCCTCGGAATATCAAGGAATATTTCCCTGAAGAGAGCTCGGTCGTATGGGGCTGTAGTCCTCCGTCAGCCTTTTTGGTAGGAACGCTTTGAATTCCTCAAATTCAAAGACCACCGCTGGACCAAACCTTGTCTTCACCAAAATACACTTTGAAATTGGGTATTTCTTGTCCTTCTCCAACTCAACCAAACGCCTTGTTGGCTTATCTTCAAGAAGAAGAGATTTTCTATTAATTTTGTTTAAATCCATAGCTATAATGAAAATGAATAAGAAAAATATGTATGAGGTGTAAGATGAACAGAAACTTACTTTGTTCTGTAGGGATCAAAATTTCTCTAATAAACTACTGCTAGTGCTGTTATGATGAATGTTTTCTGCTACTGCTGTTTGGAAAGAAAAAATATTCTAATAAATGGATACATAATTTTCTAATTGATGCTTACCCAAGGATCACACTATCACAAATTCAGATGCTTCGGTACAAATGAAAATTTCAATCGGCACACGAATGATGTGTTTCTATATGGAAATAATAGAAAACTGACTTACGCTAAGCAAAACGGCTGTTTATATAATCAAACCACCCCACCCAGCCTGAGATCGTGAGTGTTTACATTTTTTGGGCAATCGTACACAAAAGAATCTACCACAATATTGGGATTATCTATTTTATGTTTTAAGGGAAATCTCGAAACACAAAATTTCAGTTTTTTTGTTTATGTAAAAGAGTCCGTTTGTTACATGTGTGTGTGGGTGGTCTACAGGCCTGTACCGCGTTCGATTCATCTAATTTCTATAACGTTGATTGAAAGAAGAACATTGTTTCCGAATATGGATTTATCTGAGAGATCGTTCCAAAGAAATAAGGGTGAATGAATGCTCTATGTAAATCCATTCTACTCATATTCATACAATACAATACCAAACATTGAAGAAAAAACGTATTTATATTATTCAGAAACATCCGGGAAAAAAAGACTAAAATTTCAGTTGTTTTTGTTTATGTAAAAGAGTCCGTTTGTTACATGTGTGTGTTGGGTGGTCTACAGGTCTGTACCATATGGTGTTCGATTCATCTAATTTCTATGGATTGAAAGAAGAACATTATTTCCGAATATGGATTTATCTGAGAGATCGTTCCAAAGAAATAAGGGTGAATGAATGCTCTCTGTAAATCCATTCTACTCATCAAGAAATTTGTAGAAACTGACTTGAATAAGATATGTCAATTTAATCGTCTGAAAAATCTCCGAATGACATCCCTGAACACCATCAAATAATTGATACGGAACAACAATCACCAATTAAATTAATCAGTCACCTTGAAAAATATTACTTTAAATTCGTAGACACCATCAAAGAATTTGAACAACCGTGCTATCGTCAATATATGAGTCAGCGCTAAGTGAAAATGAGGAAAATTTTGAAGTTACAAACGAAAAGCACTACCTGTTGAACGGCCAGTTCCACCTAGAAATTGAATGCGGATTAGGGTCTGCTTCTCTATACATCGATTGTGGTATAAGTCCAGCGAGACAATTCACACCTGCCGTCAAGCTGAGCTGTAATGACTGCGTGATATCCTTTGATGATTGGGAATGGGAGTCATTTATTGCAATAATCGAAAATGGTTATCAACAAGAATGTGGAGCTACAGTTGTACGATGTACTGGGGAATGTATGATTACTAGTGTCACAAAATGGGGAAACTGCATATATTTCAGTGAAGTTGACTTGAATAAGATATCTCAATTGAATAGTCTGATAATTATCAGTCGTCTTGAAATGTTGAAAAATCTCCGAATGACTTTGTATTACTTTAAATTCGTAGACACCATCAAAGAATTGAACAAAAATAACAACAATTCTGTTGAAGATTTCATAAATGCTTTCTGTAGAATTAATCCTTGTGTTCAGAGTTATGCAATTTTAGAATGTATGTACTTTTATAGGGATAAAGTATTGAACGATGTAGATAATTAACATTATGTAATAAAAAATCTCATCCTGAAATTATTTTAGTTAAACCACTCAAAGAATATTTTTTTTTATAAGGAACTTGATATTTTGAGAACAAAAATCGAGAAAAACATGGAGCGAGTCCTTCTAAACACATATTCCTTCTCGAACAATCATGCGTCACTCTGGCTTTATAACACCAAACACCCTAATTATCATAGCCTCTGTAGCGCTGGGGGGTAAACGACCCAACTCTCACGCAAACTTCCGGGTTCATATCCCGCGTCCATCCAAAAACTTTTTCATCGTCATGGCTGCTGGCACCAATGACGTCATCACTACTGTCATGGCCGCCACCACCAATGACGTCATCAGCATTTAATCTGACCCAGACACCATTAAGGGAGGTCAAAGGTCAATTCTGCTCCAGAACGAACATAGCCCTAA
>CM024239.1:38406937-38481236 GCA_013421045.1 Propylea japonica
AAAAAGTCGCAGCGGGATCTCGTACTATGAGTTCGTTTCTGACCAAGCTTGAAGTTAGCAAAAAAAGGAGCACTAATTTAAAATTTGTCAAATATTTAGTGCCTAGTTAGAATGAATTAGTGCTTCATAAAATTTTCATAGGACCCTAGTAGTTTTGGAGATACTCGAAATTATATATTTGTATACCGCGTCGCCATCTATGGAGAGTTCATTCTGTCTAATTGAATCGGGGTCGTTGCGTCATATTGCCTAAAACGGCTCACATATAGTCCGTTCACGAAAGGTTGAGCCGTCGGTTGGCCTTGAAAATTTGGCATATTCCACTGTGTATATTAAAATTTTAGGTTATGTTGTTTATTTTCTTGTTAGATTGATAAGCAATGTTGTCAATATTGCATAGAGTCTGATAACTAGCAAGCTCGTCGGACGAGGTCGCGTACAGTCGGCAACGTTGACTTTATTTTACGTGATGACAGCAAATACTGCCAACTTCCGATAAATAAACAAACGCCTACTATGCGCTCAAATTTTCGTGAACGGGCTATACGTTTGAGTTACAATAAAAAAAAGAGCACCAGAAACTTGAATTGTCATTTTCTTAAAAACTACAATGGTGCTATAAGAGTGTGATGAGTTAGTAATAGGCACTAGTTTCAAAATAGTATGCCTGCAACTTTTCACTAACTTCACGGTAACGATAATTACACTTGTTTGAAATATCCCAGAAAAAAATTATTTTAGGATGCTTGTATTATATTGTCACACTTACATTATTTTTCAACGTAGAGACAAGAAGATATGCAGAGACCTCGGCAGAGACACTTTTACATGGTGGTCAGATTCCGATGATTCAGTACCAAAACTGCTTGACTGGAAAAGATAGAAAAAGTAATATACCTGTCATCTTCTCTTTTCTCGAGAAACATAAAATACTCAATACCGCAAGTCGCTACGGTTACTAGTTTCCGTGCTAAAAGGTGATTTTGGAATTTGGCCAATTGGCTATAACTTCCGCGGTATTGAAACTACGCACTCGAAATACAGGCACCTTTAGGGCGGGTTTTTCGGTATTTTTTACAGATGCTATCGAAAATTCCAATGGAAAAATTGAGGTTTTTTTTCTTCATGACGAAGAATACAGAATTATTGGGACTTAAAAAATCTGAAATTTTACGTATTTTCAACAGGAAATGAAATGATGAACCCCTTATATGATAGCTCATTTAATTTTGTGATAATCCTTTGTATCGGATTTAGAAAAATGAAGAGTAGGAAAAGTTTTGAACGATCCTTGAAGTGCTTGAAAGTATTCAGTATAATCAATAATTATTCATTCATATTTCATATTACTCTTTATATTTAATCACTCGATAATTTTCATCCCATCATTGTGATTGAGTAAATCCTTGATACTTTTTAGGAGACTTACGTTGAAGTAGCCATTATCAGATTATACATAACAGAATGATTATCGCAGATGATAAAAAAGGTACAGATTAATAAATGTTGGCTTCTATGCGTGATTTGTCGATTTAATTCGTGATATTAGGCAACATTGAATAAATCTGTTAGAAGTTCGAATTATGAACCTTCATAATATATACTCGAATATCACAAAAACCAGAGCGCTATTGTTTGGCTCGAATATATATTTTTGCGCGCTTGCCCCTAGAGTAACAGCGTTTTATCAATTTGCCCAAATGTTTGTATTTTTCGAACTTTGGGCCAGGGGTGGTCAAACGGCTCAGTTGGACTCACTGATGAAGAATCCCTGGTCAATAAAAATTCTGTCCGGCCCTATAACTGAATACGATTAATCTCGAATGGATTAAGTTCATTAACGGGCTAAACGGTCCAGTAGTTTTGAAGTTATTGGCAATTGAATTTTTTATTATTTTCTCGATATTTCCAAACCACACATCCGATCGTTTCGAAATTTGGTATTTTGAAGGAGGATAATGATTCGCGAACTCTTGCGAAATTTCGTGATGAACTTGCCATTAGAAGTGAAAAAAAAATATTTGTTTATGCGTGGTAAACCTATGAATTTCTGTTTGCTATACCTCTCGTGTTACGGCCATGAAATGTTTACTGTATATTTGGGACACCTACATATCTGTATGCTCCTATGAACAGGCAAAAACAGTTAATTAGTTCCGGAGTTATTCTCACTCAAAATTCGTCTCATTGATTTTTTGATATTAGCGAAAAAACTGATCCGATTAATATCAAACTTAATATTTAGAATTAAGACATTTACATTTATCTTTGTTCTGAATTTCGTCAGAATCGTATCATTTTCAAAAAGATAAATATTTGGCCGAAATGCTGGTTTGTATTTTAAATTCTGTAACAATCTTCTATGACTTTATAGGTATGTAACATAGATTTATAATACTAACTAGATGGCGAACCTGTCAAAATTTTGAAGCAAACGGCGGCCATTTGCAGTTTGGGGTGGATTTGAGAGGTGTCACTTTTTCTATGAATTGAAATATTAGAATTACCAATATTCCTTTATTTATTTTATTTCAACGAATTAAAATGATAGGATTACCAATATTGTTTAATAACTAATCACAAAAATCGAAAATATTTATAATTTTAATAGACCGAAATGTCAGAGTTCACAGAACACTAATATATAGAGTTCGTTTTTCATCACTTCTTTCAAAGGAACGTCTATGTTCCAATCAAAATTCGAGCATGGACCTATTATAAATCTATGAATTCGAGCACAGATGGCATAAAACATCAAAATATTTGTGGTTCATCCCAAACTGCAAATGGCGGCCATTTGCCTCACTTTTTTCTACGTGACAGTAAGGAAGTTCGACGTCCAGTTAGTATTTTAGGTCCATGGTATGTAATTGACATGTCCATCTATATTATAGATTTCTGTTGTATTCATCATACGACTCAGGAGCAGTGTTAAGTTTATTCATATTAGAAGAACAACAATTCAAATTTCGACATCTTGATAATTCTTGATATCATTTTATTGTTTTATGAATCCCGCTATAAAACAAAATTTTTCGAGTTGATTTGTTGTGTGCCTGTTGTGGAGTCGATAGCTTTTGCGCTCATGTTCATAGTGGGAAAACGATAAATAAAACTTGAATAAGACTTCAAAACTTGAAATTTCAGGGTAAGTTTAAGATTTGAGAAAACTATTGAAAAACTAGAAATCTGATACTCAGGTGTTCATTGATTAGACTTGTGTAAAATTTTGTGTTTATTTCTCACATTCTGAAAATTTCGAGTTCATGACAGAATGACATAGAAACTAAATTTGCAGAGTACAGTGCCGGCAAGCGAAATGTGGATGATATTTTTCTTATTGTAAATACGGCTTCGTCCATAATATCAATGGCGATATCGCGTCATTGACAACAAAAACTTACCAACTCAACGGAACTCCAAAATACTTGTAACATGCTTTGAAATTAGAAGAAAATTATTCGGCCACAACATCAGATTATTTACCGGCCCTTGGTTCAAAATGAAACATGTCAACCACATAGACTTATAATACAAGGTCTTTATAAATGATTGTAACAGCGCAGTTGGCTTTGTATTATTTATTTATTCATATTACACTATTAGGCAGGTAAGGCAGTCGAATTATGTGGCTGAAATGATCAATGTTAAAGAAAAATAGAGATAAATATAGAGAGAGATTGATAAATTTGTTGAGTTTGCATAGGAAGCAGCAAAATGAAAATAATCCAAAGCCAACTGCGCTGTTACAATAATTTATAAAGACCCTGTAGAATGGACATGACGTGTGAGAGAGAATATTGACTTCAGACAAGGATAGAATAGTATTAGTTCGAAGCACAGAACATATAATAAAAACATTGGATCGTAGATATCAAGGCATTAAATGTTTTTAGGTTCTGTGATTTTACCAGCATAAGAGAGAGATACTCTGAAGGATGGAGTGATATTTGGATAGTAGAATGTCTTATTAGTCTATGCTCTTAACTAATATTACTCCATCCTTCACAGTATCACTATTTTTTATGTTGCGGGCACGAAACTTAGTGTGGAAGTCACGTGACGCCCTGTCCATCCTTTTATATGTCTATGTCCAACCTGCAAATCTTTAGGTTTGACATTTATAATCCAGCAATCCAAATCCACAGAAAAAAGCTATTCAGTGTTAAAGCCTGAACAAAAGCCTACCAAAAATTTATGGAAGCCCTGAGTAGATGCTTAAGAGCTCTCGTTCATTGGTGGAGCAATGAGACTGTTATCTCAATTTTTTTGTATAGAACTTGAGATTTTTACTAAATATATAATTATGTTTTTAGGGAGAAAAACCGTATTTTTAAAAAATCAACTTTATTAAGTGAAGCAAAGCGTACAATGTCTCGATACTTAATCTCCTCGAGAGAGGCATTCACAATCATTTTATAATCATATTGTTTAAAGTCAGCAGAAATGTTGAGTTGCAATTATGCACGTTATAACATAGGTATATGAATTAGAAAAGCTGTAATAAGATTATCTTGGCTAAAGGAATCCAGGGTTGGCATTACATAATTCCTCCCCATTTTGGTTAAAGGTATCACCTATGGGTGTAGCTTATTTTTACATAAATTATTTTTGGATAAAGCATGCTTGAAAATAAAGTAAAAAGTAGTTATTATAATTATTAGAATTATCAATATAAAAATGAATTAAATGCAGTCTGAGGAAGATTCCACTGGTTGGTTTCTTCCAATTCGATGTCGGGGATGTCGTCTTCTGGTTGATGTTCTTCTTTTGTGTATTCCTGGGGTAACTTGTGTGGTGTTTGTAGAAGGACGATTCTCTCTTCGCTGATATTTGTGGTTGGAACTATTTCCTTTTCTTTGTTACTGATGGTACATTTGGTACGTAGAATGGCCATCGTAGGAAGGAAATGATGTTTTTCACTTTCATGGAAATTTTTAAATCATAAGATTTATAATCGAATTTTTCCTGTAGAATTCGTATAAGTGGTTTTTCTAATTTTTGAGAGGCAAAATACAAGGTGTATGCTTTTTTGGGTTGAATAAATTCCTTGATGAATTTTATGAAATCATTTTCAATTTGGTTGATGGAAACTCTGAATCTAAGTTTATCACCAAAAATTTTTGATGTTGTTACTTTATAATTTGGAGTCGTTTTGAAAATATTTGTAGGGCTGCAGAATTTAAACTTCTTTCGGTAATAGGTAATTCGAGAATAGGATTTTCTAAAGTACTGTGAACAGTTATGTCGTCTGTTTCGAAATCTATAATATTGTCATTTTGACTAGTACTAGGGGTTTCAGTCTGGTTATTTGCATTCAGTAAATTTTAAACAATCGTCTAATTCTTCAGTCGTTATTTGATTTGCAATTGAATCTAAATCATCTTCAATACCATTAATTTCGATATTATTTTTGTCAATTTTAATCCTCGAAAGTGCGTCTGCGTTATTTGTCGAACCTTTTTTGTATTTAATTTCGTAGTCGAATTCTTCTAACTGAATACGCCATCTCATTAGTCTGGAATTTGGCTCCTTTAAAGAAAATAACCAACATAAAGGTTTATGGTCTGTGTAAATCGTGAATTTGCGTCCGTAGAGATATTGTCGGAAATATTTGCATGACCATACGATAGCTAACAGTTCTTTTCTATCGTACTGTATCTTGTTTCGGCGTCATTTAGCGTTCTACTCGCGAATGCAATGGGAAGATCATTCGGGGAATTTCCTTGCGATAGAACTGATCCTATTGCATAACCGGATGCGTCTGTCGTGAGAATAAAAGGTTTATCAAAGTCAGGGTAACTTAATATTGGATCGTTCATTAGATTCCGCTTACAAGTTTCAAATGCTTCGATGTAATTTAAATCGTCAATGTTAATTTTGCATCTTTTCTCAGGCACAATGTTAGAGGTTTCGTTAATTTAGCGAAATTTGGAATGAATTTTCTGTAATAACCTATTAATCCGAGGAACGATTTAATTTCTCTTTGAGTTTTTGGAATTGGAAAGTCAGTAATAGCTTTCAATTTATTAGGGTTTGGTTTAATTCCTTGAGGTGTGATAATGTGACCTAAAAATTCAATTTCAGTTTTGAATAAATGGCATTCATCAAGTTGGATTTTTAAATTATCAATTTTGAGTGCTTCTAAGATGGTATGGATATCCGCCAAATGTTGTTCTTCAGTATCCGAAAAAATAACTACATCGTCCATGTATACATAACAGATTATACCTATATACTTTTTTTAAACATTATTCATTAGCCGCTGGAAAGTTTTTGGGGCGTTTTTGAGTCCAAAAGGCATTCTAAGAAATTCGTAATGTCCGTTTTCTACGGTAAGGCCGTTTTTTCTATAGATTCTTCGTCGAGTTCTATCTGGTGAAAACCGGATGCTAAGTCAAGTGTGGTAAAGTATTTTTTGTTGCCTAATTTATTTAATATGTTGTCGATTTGGGGTAAGGGATATTTGTCGTCTATGGTTTTGTCGTTCAGTTTCCTATAGTCTATGGCAATTCGCCATTTCGTTTGTCCAGATTTGTCCTGTTTTTTGGGAACTATGACAACGGGAAAGGACCATGGGGAAATACTAGGTCTAATTATTTTTTTCTCTAACATGTCTTCAATTTGTCGTTGTACTTCCGCTCTATGAATTTCTGGATATTTATACATTTTACCGTGTACAGGAATTTCGTCAGTCGTTCTAATTTTGTGTTTAATGTTACTAGAAAATTTGAGTGGTTGATCAGGTAGTTGTAAAACATCTTCGTTCGTCTGGAGAATTTTTGTCAGTTGGTTTCTAAATTTTGATTCCAAATGACTAAGATCTATTGGAATGTTTGAGGGTTTTTGAGAAACTTTTTGATATTGGAATGGAATCTTACAATATTCATTAGTTAAAATTTGGTTTTTGAAATCTAAATTTAGTCCATATTTATTCAAGAAATCTGCTCCTATTAATCCATCGTAATTTTGTGAAATTTGTAAAGTATGAATGGGTGAAAATCATCAATTTGGAATTCTCTAAATACTGGTATAAGTACTTTTTCATTAGAAGTTTCCTGCTTCATACATGCAGTTAAAGTTGTCGATTCCTTAAAAATATTTTTGGGAAAGTTATTATAAGCAAATTTTGGGTCAATTAGACATACTGAACATCCGCTATCTATAAGAAGTTTGCACTTAGGATTTTGGAATTCAATGTAAGGTAATTGATTTTTATTGTCTAAAGCAGAATTTAGGTCGATAAATTGTTCGAGGCTAGTTCCTAGTTCGTGAAAGTTTTCATCTGAATAATTTTCTAAGTTTTCATCTTCAAAGTTTTCGTTAATTTCAAGATAATTTTGTGACTCATTATATTCTACATCGATTGGCTCACAATCTGGTTCAATATTAGTCAATTCTTCGAATGTGAAATTAGGAGGTTGATTATTGTAATTTTGCTGATAATTATTTTGATTATTGATTTGATATTGTGTCGAATAATTCGAGCGTTTATGAGGATAATTTCGCGTCTGTATAGACATTTTTTCCGGTGGTGTCAAAATTTTTTGATTTGGATTAGGTTTGAATACATCTACTTCCTTAGAAGTATACTAGGTCCGAAAACTTGTTGTCTGGTAGGGAAATGATGAGTTACTGGGCGTTGTGTAAATTGGATGGATAGGTTTTGAAGGAAATTGATTGGTATTTTGTTGCGTAAATTGGATAGGTTGTGGTGGTTTAAAATGTGGTTGAAATTGATTAGGAAAATTTCTCTGTATTGGGTACTGCATTGGGTTTTGCGTTTGGCGTTTGTTTGAATTTGGAAAATTGTTAGGTTTTTGAGAAACTTGTGTTTTATAATGTAGAAAAGGTTGCTGGTAATAATAAAAATCTTGCCTAATAAAATTGACCATGTCATCGTAATTCATTATACCATGACCTCTCAGTGCAGTTCGTAATTCAGGGTTAATGTTGTAAAGTAAAACTCTAGTGGCTACTCTAGATGCAATATTTTTTTCTTGTTCTTTTTCAACTATACTCAATTCGGATAACTCCACCTGATAATCATATTTATTCTTTAAATCAACAATTTTTTCTAAGAATTCTAAGTCATTTTCATTTCTAAATCTATGGGCATTCTGGAGATCCCAAAATAAAACAGTTAAACTAATTTTCTCTTCAAATTTCAATTTGAGGAATTTTTTTAAATCTGTCCAACTAGAAGTGATGCGTTCATTGCTGCTCACTATTTCACTAGCTGTACCTATTAATTTGCTTTTAATAATATCTATTATTGCTTCATTAAGTAATGCATCATTTGATTTGAATTTATTGGAAAATCTTTCACAATGGTTTAAAAATCTTGTTAAATTTGCGGGGTTTCCGTCAAATGGAACTATTGACTGCGCGAAAAGGCTAATCAGCTTCATTCTCTCAAAAGTATTATTATCCTGTGTCATTTTGTTGTTTTTCAAATTAAGTTTCGATAAATTATCGATTAAATTATCTATAATTGAATCAATTATGTATGATTGAAAAAAAAATTATTAATAATTGAATTATTTGATCGGTTTTTGGAAAGAAACCTAGGAAAAACTTATACAGGTTTTACTCTCAAAACTGTACGGAAAAGAATTGGATTGGAATTGGTTTTAACTTTGGCCAGGTTAAAATAACTGGGGAAAAAAGTAAAGGATTTGCTCTTGCTCACCTCTGAAGTTCTTGATTTTTCTTTGCTGAAGTTGTCGAAGGGCGCTACTCGGTCGATCAGGGCTTCTGGTATTTCTCTCCTTGTTCTTAGTTGCACCTTAACAGTTAACACTGACAGTCCGTATTTGTTTCACGAAGACCGGCACAATCCCATCCTCGTCGCCAATTATGTTTTTAGGGAGAAAAACCGTATTTTTAAAAAATCAACTTTATTAAGTGAAGCAAAGCGTACAATGTCTCGATACTTAATCTCCTCGAGAGAGGCATTCACAATCATTTTATAATCATATTGTTTAAAGTCAGCAGAAATGTTGAGTTGCAATTATGCACGTTATAACATAGGTATATGAATTAGAAAAGCTGTAATAAGATTATCTTGGCTAAAGGAATCCAGGGTTGGCATTACATAATTATATAAATAAATAAAAATTGCAGCCCGATCAATATAATATTCTGTAAATTATTCAAACACTAAAATATGTAAAAATTTGGCAATTAAAAAAATTAAATTCAATGGTTCTGATGCGATCTTCTTGAAATTCGATATATTCAACTTCATACACAAATGAATATCACTCGAATCGGATATCTTGTTATTGAAATATAATGATTCTTCTTTTCAATATTCCAATTGCATATTCTATGGTTCAGGTAACGCGATCCTCTTTAAATTTTGCATGAACATTCAGTATATTGATTTTCATTCACAAAATAAATTTCGAGCACCTTGCATGTAGCCGCAAAATGTCATTTCGATTGATTTCGTTTTGTCTGAGATATAGTGGGAAAAAAATTGACTGACCATTTTTTATGGACCACCCTGTACGATTTGACTGCTTAACGAACTCAACCGCGGCATTTGGGGTCCGAACTCACCCTGAAAACCTCTCTAGGACAATCCCTTTGAAAGTTATCGCGCTCACGGCCGGACGGCCCCACGGACATAATTGAATTTGACCACTAGTTCGTCATTAGGGATTCGAACCCTATCGTTTGAGATAATTTTCGTTTTTCAGGTATTAATTGCCTGATGTGTAGTGGTATATTTTGAATTTCCGATTCTCCTATGCTTCTCTCAGGTGTAGCTGTCCAGGAGGCATGTTGTATGGTTTCTGTGAGGTATTTGACAACTTGCTCCATTTCATTATTATCGTTATACGGTGGTTCAGATTTAAATTTTCATCGAAGGTTTTCCTAAATGGTTCCCAATTGGTACATGTAGTGCACAATTTTGGTATTGGTATCTTATGGATCAGAAAAGTGCTGATGGTTATTATGATGGTACTATGATCCGATGACAAATCATAACTATGTAGGTTCAATTTTGTTATACAGGGTGGCCGGACGATTGACGTCCAAAGAAAAAAAACAGGTCTCTCGTCTCATGGGGTATTCGAATCACCCCCATGTATGTTATGCGATTTTTCACGGTTTCCGAGTTATGAATTTTATGAACTTTGAGAATTTTCAACTTGACCATATTGAAAAAGATATTAAAAAAAAGTACAAGAGATTTCTGATATATTTTTTTTGTAAATAAATCGCCATGAAATGTACTTCTATACATAAAATAACCAGCATCGTAAATTTGATAAAAATTATAGAAATGTTGGTCTCAAGTGAAAAAGTTACGTATTTTGGATCATGATCTAAATTTTCAAATTAAATTAAAAATGTAAACAGGCTACTTCATGGTTTCTCAGTAGGCTTAAAAATTGCGCTCAACACTCAGCTTTCAGAATCATTAATAAAAAATGGTACTCAACAGTCTACTTTTGCTAGAATTAGCCTTCAAAGTCAGCCAGGTGGAAAAAAATCAAAGAACTAGACGTTTACTCAAAAATTATTTTTTCCATTTTTAGATTTTTCTGATCAAGTTATGGTAGAAAATGCTGAAATTTGCTTTAGGAGAAAAGTTTTGGATAAGAAAAAGAAAAAAGGTATGGCAATAAATCACACTTCATGTAGAGAAAACAAAAATTATTTATAAAATTACAATAAAAAAAATAAATGAATAAATAAATTTTGGGAAGGTGCAGAAGTGTATTGAGGCTGGAGGTGGCCTTTTTGAAAACCTATGTAAATTTTATAAATAAATTTCTTTTTATCTACATGTGTAAGATTTATTGCCATACCTTTTTCTTTTTCTTATCCAAAACATTTCTTCTAATGCTAATTTTCATTAATTTTCAGCATTTTTATATCATAAGTTGATCAGGAAAATCTTGAAATGGCAAAAAAAAATTCTTGAGTAAATGTCTAGTTCTTTGATTTTTTCCACCTCGCTGACTTTGAAGGCTATCTAGCAGAAGTAGACTGTAAGTGAGTTACCATTTTTTATAATGATTCTGAAAGCTGAGTGTTTAGCGCAGTTTTTAAGCCTACTGTATAGAGCTCGTCCTTTAGGTGTGGATAATCTTGATCCAAATTCTGTTAGCTTCGCATTCCAATCACCAGCCGTAAGGAGCGAGGGCCTCCTTTGTATTCTTTGTGTATATTATAGTCTGACGTGGAGGACTATACACTGCTGCTATACATAACGCCACTTGAAGATTTCTACTTTCAGTACAGTTGCTTGAATTTTATTGGGGTGCAAGGTTGTTGTGAGTGGTGATTGACTAGAAATTATTCGGACAGAACTGAATTTGATCACGAATTCGTCATCAAGGAAATCGAACCATCCTGTGGACATTTAAGCTCAATCCAAGAATTCAACTGGCGTGCTTTTTCCTTAAGTGGCTAAGACGTATATCGGGTGTCCCAAGGTGAGTGGCCTATTAGATTATTATGGAAACTATTGATGTAAAATTTCAAATTTTGTGATCGATTTTGGCCATGTAAGGTACATTTTTGAAATAATTTCACATTTCCAGTGTTGCCAGATGTACGACAATTTGGCAACAACTTTGTTATTTAAATAGGACATCTGGTATTTCTATTTTTTTTATGATACTCCATAAAAATATGAAATCTATTCATCTTACTTTTCCATCCCCATCTTCAACGTTTTGATTATTAATTTTTTTCGAAATTTTAGATATTAATGGCGTTATTACGAAAATGACTCTAGTTCGCTCAATATTTGAGATTTTAAGTCAAAATTTGCAAGTCGTTAGATATGATCTGACCTGTGTCACTACTTTCGAATTATGGTTTGTCATAATACAGAGGGACCAAAAAAAACATCATTTGCCAAGTTACAAAATTGTAAAAAAGTCAATTTTTTCAACTTAGAACCCTAGTATATTTTTAATTTGGAATCAGTTACAACACATTCACAATTTTTCTATTCACGTCCCTATACCTATCTCAACTGGATTTCGTTATATGGTTATTAGATTTCACATTGATTCAATAAGCGGTAATTTCTTTTGTATTGTCATTTTTTTATGTCGTTCTAGATCGATATATCAATGAATCAGTTCAATCCATAAAGCAAAATAAACAATTATTGCCTAACAGGTGTTTTGTTCCGAGGTTTTCTATGAATAATGGCTCAAGAAATTATACACATGAAGCTTAATGAATTTATTTGAAATTTTGGCGAAGTGACAAAGTTGTCGACAGAACATGTTTTGTGATGGATAATAAAGTAGAATATTCATTTATGATGAAAATCTAAATTCTGAGAGTATACAGTATAATAAGAAATGTTGTAGAAGAATTTGCTGATCGTTTGCCTCTTCAAAATACAGTCCAATCTGGTATCAGCAAGATGGGGCAGGTGCCCATTCAACTGCCCAGGTTTCCGCAGAATTGAGGAGAATTTTTAATGACCGATGGTTTGGACGTATGGGCCTCTGGGTTGGCCAGCAAGATCACCAGATTCACCCCCTCGATTTTTATCTTGGCCTAGGATCAAAGATATCGTTTATGCAACTCCAGTCAACACCAAAGAGGAGCTGCAGCATCGTGTGGTACATGCATTTCGTACACTAGATCGAAATGAAATCGAAAGGCTACGACGAGGGAGTGTGCGGACGATCCTGAATGTTTGGAAACCAATGGTGGCAGTGTGCAATAGTCGTTTCATTTATTTTGTCACATTCGCCAAAAATTTCAAATAAATTCATTAAAGCTTCATGCGTTAACTTTCTTGAGCCATTATTCATAGAAAAACCTCGAACAAAACACTGTTAGGCAAAATTGTTTATTTTGACATTTATCGATTGAACTGATTCATTGATATATCGATCTATGAACGCATAGAGAAAATGACAATACAAAAGAAATTAACGCTTATTGAATCAATGTGAAATATAAAAAACGCATATAACTCGAAATCCAGTTGAGATAGGTTATAGGGACTGAAGAGAAAAATTGTAGAGTGTTTGTTGTACTGATTCCAAAAATTAATTAAAAATATATAGCGTTCTAATTTGAAAAATTGGACTTTTTTACAATTTTGTAACTTGGCAATGATGATTTTTTTTGGTCCGTCCTGTATTATTGACAACCATAATTCAAAAGCGGACACAGATCAGATTAATATCTAACGACTTGCAAAATTTCTCACTTAATCTCAAATATTGAGCGAACTAGAGTCATTTTTGTAATACGCCAATTTAATCTAAAATCTCGAAAAAAAATTAATAACTCAAAAACCGTTAAAGATGGGGATGGAAAAGTAGGAGTGAATAGATTTCATATTTTATGGAGTATCAAAAAAAAAGAAATACCGGAGTCCCATTTAAAATAACAAGGTTGTTGCCAAATTGTCGTACATCCGGCAACACACTGGAAATTGTGAAATTATTTTAAACAATGTACCTTACATGGCCAAATATCGATCCACAAAAATTTAAATCTTACCATCAATAGTTGCCATAATATCTAATAGGCCACTCACCTTGGGACACCGATATTCGGAAAACAATTTCTCTTGCTCCGTGGATTTGACGTATATATTCGGAAAACAATTTCTCTTGCTCCGTGGATTTGACGTATATATTCGCCACGAAGTTTTTTGCGGGGCCTTTGATGGTTTTGACGGATACGTTCGTTTGCGAGGAACAGTACGATGTATACTATAATATTAAACTCATTACACTAGCTCGTGGCTTCTGAAAGTCACGTGGTTCGTTTTTTTAGCTTTCGAAAGATAAACATTCTTCTTCACGTGTGGCAGACGGCAGTGTTTTTCATTCATGATACTTTAATATTCTATTGCTATATTTTTTCACTAGGTATATATTGTGTGCCGAAAATGGTAAGAGAAAAGAAAGCCGGTATTGGTGTAAGGAATGTCACACTGGTTTATGCCCAGCACCATGTTTTGGTTTGTACCATACGAAGGAATGAATCATCCTAATTTTTGTTCACGATTACATCTTTATTACATAAGAAAAATTAATCTTTTGTTATATTTAATCTTTTTGTTAACACTTATTTTTTCCATAAAGTGATTTGTCCTAGATTTTGACGAGTATGTCCGCTTGTGTACGAGTTATCCTAATCCCAACTGCCTTTGTCGGACATATACGCATGTACGGAAGCGTCACTGCCAATGACGTATATTTCCGCATGCACTGAATTTTCTTGCCATCTAGAATGGCGTTACGGGCATCACTTCTGACTAGGGATTGCAAATTTACCGAATTTCAATTTACCGGTAATTCGGTAAATTATTTGAAACATTACCGATTTACCGGTGTTTACCGGTTTTTTCTTCCCGAAAAAAATAATAAACCCACGAAATGAACAACAAAACTTTATTTAATCCTTAATCTATAATAAACACAGGAAAGTGAAACTCTAGGTAAACTCAAAAAAAATAATATGCCACTAAAACTCGAAATAGTCTATAAAATAAGAAAATATCAGTCGTTTGTTACTTAATCTTTCGATTTTTTTTGTATTATAAAAAAGGCCCTAAGAAAACGCAGTTTATCAAGATTGTTATCCTCAGAGTGAAAAGAAAACCTAGAGTTGTCTTCACGCATTTTTTATGCAGCCAAGTGGAATCTGTTTATACGCGCGAACAAACTTCCGGCGTTGCGAAATCGTGCCGTATGTTTATTCCGTATTGGGATAATTGCTTTACCGCTCTCCCACTCTGATACTAACGGCTTGCGTCTGTTATAGATAATTATGTCAGTTTGGCAACATTGTCTGTAAGTGTTCAGTTTCTCTATGCGATGTGTTTACATTTTCATTTCAATTTGACGTTGATAAACTGAATTATTTCAATGATTTGGTGGCAGTTTATTGTTGCTTAAGGCTATTCCGTTAATTATAGCTAGGCTAGGGCAAAATTACGAAAATGTTATATTATATTCAGGAAAAGGAGAAATGCAAATCTAACCAATTGTTTATATCACCCCAGTGTGGCAGTGAAATGCTTTCCATCTCACTGTTATGCTTGGTTGATTACAATGCAGTACTTTTCAAGCGTAGGGGTATCTCTATGTTTATTTCTTACTCTGAGGTGTTATCACTTAGCCGCGACCTAATCTTAGTGCAAAGTGTTTCTGCCACAGAAAAGGCTCTATCAGACTCCACACTAGTAGGCCAAGTTGTCATTAGTGCTGCGATAACCATTTTCAAGTATTTCCTCTGAATCCCCTCCTTCCGAAAATATTGCATTTCGGTTTTCACACACGCTGAACATTGTTAAACGTAGCCTGATGTCTTCTGATTGGAAGGGTACTGTTAATTTCAATTTTGTTTCTGATCGCTAATTCGAGCTTTTCTTTAATGGACAATGCATCATTAGCCGATTTGGATGTTGTCAGCTTGGCATTTTTTACCGAAATTACCGGTAAAAGATGCCGATTTCTTCGTCGGTAATTTGAAGAACTTTTAAGGCGGTGAATCGGTTTTCCGGTAAATCAGTAAACCGGTTTGCAATCCCTACTTCTGACCACTTAAGAGGTTAAGCCCAGATTCGAACCCAATTGGTCATGTTTAGATACTCTAGGGAGGAAAATTCGACCTCGCGTACCAACACCTGAATATTTGCAGCAGCTCAGTGATGCACTAATTGATTCAAACCCTTAATGAGGACATGCCGAGACGAATTGCACATGTTATCTCCGTCTGGGCGGAAAACACGTTATGTTTTTAACTTAGTTTTCAGTTTGTTTTCATGAGGTCAGAATTTTAGGTTGAATTTGTTGATATTCATATTATTTTTCGATACATAATCATTATATTGATGATATTATTATTATCAGCATTGATTATACATGAAGGGTTTTCCAATAAGAGGTGTTATTTTGAATAGCCCGCTATTTCAGTAGATGTCACGTTTGTAGCTGTCATTTTCGAAATTTAACAAGTAGAATCTACGCCATTAATAAAATGGAACGATAGACTCTTCAAGAATGCTTTGAAATTATTAAAATTCACTATAAAAATGGTGAAAATTTGGCAGAGACGGTTCGTAAAACTCCAACTTTTTTGGGTCGTCGTGAAGCACCTTGTCGGACCGCAATAAAGAAATTGGTGGCTGTTGGGACAAGTTACTGATGTGAAGAATAAATCCGTGCACGTCGCTCAAGAACAGCCGAGAATATTGCTGCTGTAGCCGAAAGTGTTGAAGAAAACCCAGGTTTGTCCATTCCTTGCCATTCTTTGGAATTAGGCATTCCACAAACGTTTTTATGGCCGAAATTGGATAGTATCGATCTGGACAAGTTTACCTTCAACAAGACGGCGCTACGTGCCACACAAGTAACGAAACTATTGATCTTTTTCGGGAAAAGTTTCTGGACCGTGTTATCTCTCGAAGAGGTGATCACAATTGGCCATCGAGATCTTGTGATTTAACACCTTGCAACTTCTTCCTTTGGGGCCACGTGAAAGAGAAGGTCTACGCCATTAGCCCAGCGTCGATTCTAGACCTCAAAGATGGAATTCGTGAGGCTATCGAGAATATAGGGCAGCCACTTTGCATGAGGTTATGGAAAATTCCATTAAAATAATATGGTCCTGTGAGTGTGGTCGTGGTGGTCATTTGTATGATGTTATTTTCCACTAATAACGGCATAGCTTCTTTTTCATAACGAAATAAACATCCGATCATTTATATTGAAAAATGGCATTTTTCTTTGAATATCAACATATCACCTCTTATTGGAAAACCCTTTATATTACACAAATATTGAGCAACATTATATGAGCCGTTGTCGTTTAGAGGATCCTGGCTGAAGTACTCCGAAGGCGGCGTCGCGACGCGTCGGCGAGTCCTGACACAGGTTTGGGTTGTTCTATCGTCAATGTCAGTGCTTTTTCAACTGGAAAATCAAAAAGGTAGTTAAGAAAAACAGCTCATTAATTATAGATTAGTGATAACGAAATAGATTGTAAGATTAAATAGCTTACTCATCGTTTTACCGTACTTTTTCAGTTTGTACTCTGTCTTCGGTCTCTTCTTCATCAATATCAATACTGTATTTTGGGAGCTCGACGTTTTCACACAGCCATTTGCACGATTCGCAGATCGGAAAGCAATACAAGCCAGCTTTCGGTTCTGTTTACGATGAAATGACTCAATGATGATGGGGTAAATTATTGAAGTATATTCTATGGTTGAAATCATAAAAAGTGTTCGATTATCATGGATGTCATAGAAAAAAGTTTACCCATATTATTCAAACACGATTCGGGTTGTTTCACAATTCACGGGGAATGCCAAAAAATTATTGAAAGTACCTGTAGGACCTTTAACAATCGTTATTCACATTTAGCACGAATGATCGGAAAGAAATTCCAAAAATTGTTTAGGCTTTCTGTAAACCTGGCCCTATGTTCATGACCTCAACAATAGGATTCATTCCGATAATTCACTTTATAATCACACAGCATTATGTCCATTGAACATGACTATAAAAACTGAAAAATTTCAGTATTTTTCATCTCATTTGAAAACTGTCCAAAATAAATAATTAGTGAACATAAGGCCAGGATTACAGAAAGCCTAAACAATTTTCGGAATTTCTTTCAAGTCATTCTTGCTAAAAGTGAACAACGATTGTTAAAGATCCTACAGGTCCTTTCAATAATTTTTTGGCATTTCCCGTGAATTGTGAAACAACCCGAATCGTGTTTGAATAATATGGGTAAACTTTTTTCTATGACATCCATGATCATCGAATACTTTTTATGATTTTAACCATAGAATCTACTTCAACAATTCACGCCATAATCATAGAACCATTTCATCGCAAACAGGACCATAGATCATGAACTTATAAATACTAAAAAATTTCAGTATTTTTCATCTCATTCGAAAACTCTCCAAAATAAATAGTTTGTGTAAAAGGAGACTGCCATTTATTTTTTATTTCGAATCAAATGCTGTAAAATAAATATGGGGTTGCCATTTGAAAATCTCGAAATATTTCGATTTTGAGTTTCACATTTTCGGAGCAATATCTTCGAAAATACCACATGAATGCATGGAGTCTTTACTATGAGACTGCAGAGTTTGATTCCGTTCGCATAAAAAATAATCGAGATATTGCATTTCCAAACTGGCAATGCAAATGTGAAAAGTTTCAGGAATTTGTGAATAACTTGGCCACAGTGCATAGCAGAGAAATTTTTTTTAGTGGGTTATACTGCGAATTTGGTATTGAATCGATACATAAATGAAAATATAGGTAGTTCCATTTGAAATAAGAAAGTAGATATGCGTTTGAAATAGACGTGGCAACACTTGAAAATATTTTAGGCGAAGAGTTCCTTCACCCTCAAGGCTGCACCAAAAATTTCAGAACAAAATATTCACTAGTTCTCCTAAAACGTCTAATAGGCCAACTTAAAAGGAAAACCCTGTATGTATAATCAATGCAATAATAATAATTCATCTTGCGCGAGACTCTTTCATCTAATTTATATTGCAGGATATGTCAGTATACAAGCTCGCTTAGACTGCATATCTCTGCTTTTTTCATTATTATTTTTCTAATTATCTGTACTATTTGTGCTGAATACTATTGAATTGAATTTGATCAATATAATGATTTTGTATCGAAAAGTAACATAAATATTAAAAATAGATTTTTTGTTCGTATTTCTACTTTTTTGTGATTCAATTTGTACCATTTCGGACTTACCTTTTTTTAAATACCTGTATCTTCACATATTTGATTGAAATAACTTATGTGGAGAAAACTGAAAGGAATTCACTACTTGATAGGCTTCAACAATAAACCAGAGTTTCGGAGTGCAAAAAGTTGGTTTTTGTAGTTATAGAAAATAGGTTTATTTTCAACTATAGTTAGAGTCGGAACGGTTGGTCGCAGGAAAAACTTCAATAGTGCAATTTGTAGGAAATTTCATGTACTTTTATTTTGTATGGAAATGTTTTTCACGAAAACTTGAAAGTTTTCGAGTTATTAGCAGACATTTTTTTTATGTTCTGTCACAAAATTTTGTTACCAAACCTCAGATTCGGATTCAGCACCCCCAAAAACCATAAAAAATGAAAGAAATCAAAACTACCCCAAAACTTTCCAGCTAGGGATTCTTTTTTGTACAAATTCACTGGACTTTTAGATGTAAACTGACATTGTGAGAAATCCGCGATTTATGCAACTTTATCGTGATATTAACAACATTGCGTATCAATCTGACGAGGAAAAAAACAACATAACCTAAAATTTTAATATACAGATTGGAATATGCCAAATTTCCATGGCCTACTTTGTGCTCAATAATATCCGAACAGAGTAAAGAAGAAGCCAATACACCAAGTTACAATAAATTATCTTTAAAAATAATCAATTTAGAATTAACTCATTATGATATAAGAGTTTTTGAGAAATTACTCATTGAAATTAAAATAATTTAAACTCTACCTGAATATATGTGGTTAGAATTTAAACATAGACAAAATTCAGGATATAATAGAAAGTTTCATAACATCAAATCAAGTAATATTAATAAATTGAGAAGGTTGATTAATAATACACAAGAAATTAAAACAGAAGATTGTTGGATTAAAAATTTTACTAATGAACAAACACCTAACGATATAATCAGTATTTTAGCATTAGGCCCTAAATTCAATCTACAACATAGCCGATTTTCTTTTAGCTAAATTTGTGTTTGACTGTGAATCGATAGGTTCTTTTATGAAATTGAATAACAAAATTTAATGAGAGTCCGTATAACTGATGTGATTACAAATTATGGGAAATAGGGAAACCTAATAGAGGTATTGATGAAAAAACGAAAACTTATTTCAGAAACAATACAGATTTACACGTTTTAAAATCTGATAAAGAAAATACAACTGTTATCATGAAAGCAGAATAGTATATTATGCAACGAGCGTATCACCGAGTGAATAACAGCCATTATACGCGAGTAGCATACTATACTTTATCCACGACTACTGAATTTATTTCTTGAAGATTTTAACATTTGGCGACCGCGACAATACCCCTCTATGACAAGCGGGGAAAAAGTCAAGCTGACACATGAAACATTTTGGAGAACTCGTCATTGTATATTTTGTAATAAAAAAAGCTTTAATTGATATAATGAAAGTAGATTTGGCCCTCGATTGACAAGGTATACCCATATTTGTTAGTTGGAGTACTTAAGAATACTGAATAAATACCAATTTGAAGAATATTATATCAAAGTTAAACCTATGAAGCATCTGACATCAGTGAATTATAATCTCATTATTCCCTTGTGATTAATGGGTATTATTGAGGCCGAGCACAGAGACGTACAATGGACGGATTTTACAATAGTCGTGGATAAAAATATATTTGGTTATCATACAATATCCTTTAGGATAATAAATATTATTTAGAAATTGAAAGAGATCCAACATCATCAATAGAACAGAAATTTAACAAATTAATACTACAATTACATTCAGACCTTTTCAAAGAAAACACAACCAAAATTAAATTAACACAATATAATTCTAGTTTTCCTAGGTTTTATGGACTAAAAGATCATAAACCAGTTTTGGGTTTTCTGTAAATTCCCTACTACAAAGATTACAAATTGGCTGAAAAATATTCTTCATCTTATTACACAGATAGCAGTTATTACAGTCGACTCTCGCTAACTCGAAATCCACGGGACCACGATTTTTCTTCGAGTTATGTATAGTTCGTCTTAGGCATAGTTCGAGTTATATACGGGTCAACCTTGATAGTATTCGACTTAAGGAGGTAATGAGATATAGAGGTAAACCAAATGAAAATTCGATTTATAGAGGTAAAAAAAATGTAATATATGTATGTACATACATATTTTCTATTAACGTAGGAGTATATCGTATTTCAATTAATCGATTGACCCTAGGTAGTTTAAAATGAAATGAATCAAAATTAAGACTTCTATAGATTTTAATAGTTTTTCTGATGAAAGAGTGATTAAGAATCCAAAAAGTCACGGGATTTCATTAATTCAAAGTGTTTTTGTTTATTTATTGCTAGGGAATTTTTTTAACTGATATGATCCTGACGAATATGTGCAAGAATTTACGCAGGATCATTTCCATTTTTATATTTTTTAAGCTTGTTTCCGAAAATGGTAAAGAAAACTCGACAATGCACGAGAACTATCTCGTGCGCAGCACAAATACTCCACGACGCAATTTTTCCACCACTAAATTATGATTAATTCGCCAACATGTTACGACTTGTGCGGCAGGGACTCAGCTTATCTACTGAACTTCGAGTTATAGAGGTAATTTTTGTGTCTCTTCGACTTATAGAGGTACTTGGGGTGAAATATAACGGTAAAATAATTTCGAGTTACGCATTGTTTTTTTTTCGACTTAGACAAGTTTTTCTTAGGGGATTGAAAATTCTTCGAATTATCGAAGATTTCGTGTTATCAAGGTTCGAGTTAACGAGAGTCGACTGTATATTGAAGATAGTTTTGAGTTTGCTGAATTTATTAGAAACTAGCTGATCCGGCAAACCTAGTTTTGCCACTCAATGTAACTTCACTTTTTGTCCAAATGTCAAAATCATTATAACCTATAAGTTCTTTATGGCTGCTTAATTTGTCGTAAGAAAGATGAAAGACTTTTTTTTCTGAACAATTTTTCTTGGAAATAGTAACGGTATAAACCTTGCCCTAGCAATTATGAGCAAAACAAAAAAAGAATGATCCAATTTGGTGCAGTCCTTTGAAAGGTTGTTTTATTAATATTGATTTCAAACTTGAATAAGATGAAGAGGTTGTTAGCCTTGATGTGGTTTCTCTTTGTGGGCGCTCGTTCTACTTAAACGACTGCTATATCGTTTCACCCAAATGTCTGTAATTTTCGAATTTTGAGCCGAAAATGGTCTAAAAATTCAATTCTATCCGTGGGGCCGTCAAGAAGAATCTTTATATTTCTAAAACAGAATGAGAATGGAAACAAATATACTGAATGTTCATGCAAAATTTCAAGAGGAGCGCATCATCAGAACCATATAATTTAATTTTTTTTAATTTATCTTTTACATATTTCATTATCTGAATAATTTCCAGAATATAATTCCGATTGTGCTGAGAATCTGCATTTATATATTCGGTATCAATCGCAAGTCTCATATAAAATTTCGAGGTAATAGTCTTATTGCCCCACCAATGAACCAGCGCTCAAAAACTCCTGTTCAGGGCTTTTCTCAATTTTTTAGTAACATATCTTGCGAAATGGCAGTTGATTCAATTATAAAACTTTGGTCTACCGTTGAACCTATTTCTCTGACTGAAATTCATAAAGTTGATGAAATTTGTTTTTGATGATACTTATTTTAACTTTAATGGAAAATTTTACAAACAAAGATTTGGTACCCCCATGGTTTGTACAATATCACCCATAATAGCTCAATATGTCAAAGATGATCTGATTGATGAATTTGAGTAGATTATCTTTCCTTCCTTTCTACAAAAATTTGTTGATGATATAATTTTTTGTGTACCTACGACCTATAAAAATTAACTGTTCGAAATTTTTAACAACTATAATTCGAATAAAAACTTACATTTCACTATGGAAACTGAGATTTCAATTAATAGAAGTTTTTCATTTTTAGATACTTTAGTTATGAGGAATGATCAAAACATAATAGAATTCGAATAGTATAAAAAAGATTTGAATTCTGGACGATTTATTAATTACTTTTCTAATCATAAGTTATCTACCAAAATAAATTTTATCATAGAAATGAAAAGAAGGATATATAAAATTTCTGATTCTAAATTCTACCAAAACAATTCGAAGAAACTTTCAATTTACTTATGAAAAAACTCTTTTCCTAAAGGACAACTGAATAAACTTAAAACCTCTAATGAAATTCCTAATGATGCTTAATTATATACAATAGTATTGCCAAAAATTGACCATTTAACAAACAAAATTGCAAAAGTTTTCAGTAATATATAAGGACTTAAAATTCCTCTTAAATCAGTCAAGTCTATAAATAATTTATTCACTGAAACAAAATGCGAAATTCCTAAAGAACTTACAGCTAACGTTACATACAAAATGAATTGTATGAATTGTAATTTGTGTTACATTGGACCAACATCTAGATGTCTTAAATGTAGAGTTATTTTCCAAAAAAGTTATTGCAAATTGAAAAAACCAAGTTGTGCCTTATCGCAGCATTTTCTTCACACTGGTCATAAGATAAATTTCAGTATTGATAACATAACTATTTTAGATAAATTTTGTAATTTTAAAAGCTATAATATGTTAGAAATGATAAGAATTTCACAAACAGCTAATACTTTGAATCATAGATCAGACATTAATAATTTAAGTAATATACAGGGTGTTTCATTGGGAAAGGGAAATACTTCACAGGTGCATAGGTGGCACCAAGACGGTTCTAGAGATACCCCATTTATTGGGTCTCACTGTCTTCGTAGCCGAGATACAGGTTTTATGAATTTTGCCCGTTTCTTCCTGAGGCCGTACCAGACGAACCACCCGGTATATTTTCTTCATATTTGGCAAATATGTTTCTAATTGAGAGCCCAAACCTATCATGCAATAACCGCCCCGAAAATCCAGGTCCGGGTTAACAAAAAATTATGAATCGTTTGAATACTCGAAACAACACCCTGTACATCGGAATTTTGAAAATTTGTTTTAATACTCGAAAACACCACTAAAAACTAAACTGAGACGTATACTATATATTTTCGCGCAGAAAGTTTTACTGTACAAATTTTCAAGTTTTTAGGAACTTGGATACCCGAAAGTGGTTTGAAGTGACTTTAACAATGAATTATCAACAATATTGAATCCATAATTATTTCAACATTACTCTGTAATTCATTCTTCATTGGTTTCTTTTTTTATAGCTGTATACTTGAAAATCCAGGTCCCGGTCAACGAAAATTATGAATTGTTCGAATCCTCGAAACAACACCCTGTACATCGGAATTTTGAAGATCTGTTTTAGTATTCGAAAACACCACTAAAAACTTAACTGAGACGTATACTGCAAATTTTCGCGCAGACAGTTTTACTGCACAAATTTTCAACGTAAAAGTAAAAGTTTTGACGAAATTGGATACCTGAAAGTGGTTTGAAGTGACTTTCAACAATGAATTATCAACAATATTGAACCCATAATTTTTTTGACATTACTTTGTAATTCATTTCCACATTGGTTTTCCTTTTTATAGCTGTATACTTGAAAATGCAGATCCGGGTTAACAAAAAAAATATGAATCGTTTGAATCCTCGAAACAACATACTGTACATCTCAATAAATGAAAACTAATGTGAAAATTAATTACTTAGTAATGTTGAAATAATAATGGATTTCAATATTTTCATAATTCATGGTTGAAAGTCACTTCAAACCACTTTCAGGTATCCAATTTCTTTAAAACTTCACTTTCACGTTGAAAATTGTGCAGTGAAACTATCTGCGCGAAAATTTGAAGTGTACGTCTCAGTTCAGTTTTAAGTGGTATTTCCGAATTTTGAAACAGATTTTCAAAATTCCGAGTTACAGGGTGTTGTTTCGAGGATTCAAACGATTCATAATTTTCGTTGACCCGGACCTGGATTTTCAAGTATACAGCTATAAAAAAGAAAACCAATGTAAACATGAATTACAGAGTAATGTTGAAATAATTATGGATTCAATATTGTTGATAATTCATTATATTAAAGTCACTTCAAACCACTTTCGGGTATCCAAGTTCCTAAAAACTTCACATTTACCTTGAAATTTTGTACAGTAAAACTTTCTGCGCGAAAATTTGAAGTATACGTCTCAGTTTAGTTTTTAGTGGTATTTCCGAATTTTGAAACAGATTTTCAAAATTCCGAGTTACAGGGTGTTGTTTCGAGGATTCAAACGATTCATAATTTTCGTTGACCCGGACCTGGATTTTCAAGTATACAGCTATAAAAAAGAAAAGCAATGTAAACATGAATTACAGAGTAATGTTGAAATAATTATGGATTCAATATTGTTGATAATTCATTATATTAAAGTCACTTCAAACCACTTTCGGGTATCCAAGTTCCTAAAAACTTCACATTTACCTTGAAATTTTGTACAGTAAAACTTTCTGCGCGAAAATTTGAAGTATACGTCTCAGTTTAGTTTTTAGTGGTGTTTTCGAATATTAAAACAGATTTTCAAAATTCCGATGTACAGGGTGTTGTTTCGAGTATTCAAACGATTTATAATTTTTTGTTAATCCAGACCTGGATTTTCGAGGCGGTTATTGCATGATATGTTTGGGCTCTCAATTAGAAACATATTTGCCAAATATGAAGAAAATATACCGGGTGGTTCGTCTGGTACGGCCTCAGGAAGAAACGGGCAAAATTCATAAAACACCCTATATCTCGGCTACGAAGACAGTGAAACCCAATAAATGGGGTATCTCTAGAATCGTCTTGGTGCCACCTATGCACCTGTGAAGTATTTCCCTTTCCCAATGAAACACCCTGTATAATTATTTACAATGATATAAGATTTTTTAGATTTTTCAATAATTCTGAAATCACAGACCCTTAAATATGGAGTCTCATGTCAAAATTATATTTTTATGCCAGATAAATTTTCTAATATCTTAAATTTAACATTTCAAATCTATCATCATTCCAGGTAGCCTTAAAATCAGTTGTGTAATTTCTTTATCTATCACATTCCAAGTTTGTGTAAGTATATTTATTGATGTTAATGTAATCATAATAATAAGATTAGATTCGTGATTAGGTAATGAATCAGGAAAGCTAAGTTGAAATAATGAATGGTCCACTGATTTAAGCGATTTCTCTCAATTTCCTAATTAATATTAATACATATACAGGGTGTCTACTTTTAAAGTGGCCAAACTTCAAGGGCTGATTATACAGGTGATTTGCAACAAAAAATGTCATTACACATGGGCGAAATGTTGACGATTATTCTTCAATTTATCATTTCTTGATTTCACGAAATATTTCGAGTTCTTTTCTCTAAAATGATCATTATTCAGTTTTTTATGTAGTCTTATGAAATTTGACCACATATTCAGAAAAGGCAATAAATTTTCTACAAAATAAGAGAGTATGTGTGCAGAAAAAACTATTATTGCGGGCGTGATAAGGAGATGAATATCACGATTCTGAAGTTAACAGAATTGGTCCTATTTTTCCAATGAGTTTTTCGATGAAATATTAATAATTATGCACACGTTTTCTTTTCAGTTAAAAATACCTCATTTGGCGTACTTTAGAATGACATATCAACTTTTGTGCCAGCTGCTCATCCTCCTCCATAATATCACGGCTTACATGACAACGAAAAAGTCTAAAAATTCCAAACCTAAATTTCCTCTCTTTTAAAGCTCTTCGTGATCGAATCTCAATGTAATTTTATGGAAATCATCAATTCATCTCTTACCTGTAGATGCTGAGACCAGACTTACGTTTTGTGGGTGGTGTCAGAATAATATAGGAGAGTGGTGGGCCATAGGATATAATGGACCGATGAGGCCACTTTCACGAAATCAGGTTTGATTAATTTACGAATTAACCATGTACGGCGAAGAGAAATCCCTCATACGACTATTTTTTCTCATTACCAACGTGAGCTCCAGAGTAAGATGGAAAACATTTCACTGCCGCACTGGGTTGAAATAAAAAATTGCTTAGATTTTCATTTTTTCAATTCCTGAATATAATAAATTATTTTCGTAATTTTGCCCTAGCTATAATTACCGCAATAGCCTTAAGCAACAATAAACTGCCACCAAGTCAGTAGAATAATTCAGTTTATGAACATCAAATCGAAATGAAAACACATCTTATGAAGAAACTAAACACTAACAGGCTATGTTGGTAAACTGACAAAAATGCCTTCAACAGCCGTTACTATCAGAGTATGGAAGCAGTAAACCAATTACCCCAATACGGAATAAACAAACGGCACGTGTTCGCTAGGCCGGAATGTAGTTCTCGCATATAAACAGATTTTACTTGGCTCTTGAGATTAAGGAAATCCTTAATCTCAAGAGAACATACTATGGAAGAATTCATTTGTAAAATTGAAAAAATGGAGCTATCCAAAATCTTCCAACGCCTGAAGTATACAATGAACAAAAGACATCGCATCAACAACCACATACAATTTCTCCAACAATGCAAAAGGAATAATGTCACACCAAAATTTCTGAACATCAAAATACCATCTAATTACAACAAGAACCAAATACAGTCAACGCTACAAATTTTTTCACCATCACCTACAAAAATATCTGCATACCATAGAATACCAGATCGATAAAATAGAAGAAGATGTATTTTATTCAAACTGGGAAGCAGATAGAAGGAGAAGAATAAAACTCATAAAACTAATCGAAGAAAAAGAAAAGAACACACCCAGGCAGAGACAAATAGAGAACCACCAAGTAAATTCGGATACACCAAAGCCCAATGAATTTTACGAATTTCACGAACCTCTCAAATATAACTCTGAACGAAGAAGAACTGAGAATAATGAATCTGGGACACAAATTCGCACCAATTCATAAAAAAATAGATGCTCACAAGACTGCAGTTGACCTAGAAGTTCAAATAAGAAAAAACCCAGATTACCAAATGATGGCTGATGCTTTGACAGAAGACCTTATACTTTATAAAAAATGAAAAGGTAAGAGTATGCAACAAAAAACAATTCATTAACAATAAACAACTAGCAATAACTCTAAGAACAATACAAGAATTACCGAACAAAACTTCTTTATATTTGACGAAAAAGTATATATTATGAAAAACGGATTACCCATGGGCCTACCATCTAGCGGACTTATAGCGGATACTTATGTAGATCACGTAGAAAAACAAATAATGCTCCTACCACACAGTGAAAACATAGTAACTTGGGAAAGATACGTAGACGACATCTTTTGCATATGGTCAGGAACAAACACAGAACTTGAAAAATTCTACCAAGAAATGAACTCCAGATATAAAATTAAATTCACCATAGAACACGCTGTAGCAAATTCACTAAATTTCTTAGATCTCAGCATAACACTAAAAGATGATAATGTGTTTCTTTTCGAAATCTACAGAAAACAACACAAACTAACACCATCATTCCTTTTAGCTCATACCACGCACCCACAATGAAGAGAGCCACATTTAGATTTTTATTTCATAGACTTTTTAACACCCCTTGAACACCAGAAAATCATAGGAAAGAACTGGATATAATATACCAAATAGGCAGGGAAAATGAATATTCTAAATCATATATCGACGAAAGTCTAACATCAATGAAAAGAAAAATAATTCTAGATAACATCTACCCCCACACACCCATCAGGAAATATTTTATATCAACACCATACTACAAAGATCTACATGAAAAGCTGAACCATACTTTGGAGAAATACAATTATACACTAACAAGTAAACGACACAGAACAATAGCGGATATACTGATTAATAATAAAATGAAATCTGAACTTGAACAATCCAATCTATGAGATAACATGCACAAACTGCCCTTCAATTTACATAGGAATGACAACCCGTAACGTAGAAAAAAGATTCAATGGACACAAAAGAAATCAACCCCATTCCTCTTTGGGCACACATTTAAATGATACCGGATATCATATCACATTAGATAATCTGAAAATACTTCATAAAGAAAATAACTACCATAAAATAATATTACTCGAACAACTAGAAATTCTAAAAAATAAAGACAACCAATTTTTACTTAATGATAACATAGAATTCAACAGAAGGAGCATTTTCAAACTCATAGATTCTTAAAAACCAACAATAAATATTAAAATTCAAAAAATTCCCGCCACCAATAGACCACCTATAATAACATATTAGATATCACATTTCGCACATATCCTATAGTTCCATATTCAGTTGACATTCCTACAAGAAAGATATACCAGTGATAAAAGTTGACTAGAGTTCAAAAATTTTAACAATTCTAACAAAAGAAGACCATTTTGAATGTTTTTAAACAGTTTATGTTCATTTTAATTCAAGACAGTGAGTTGCATACTCTCACCTAAATAAATACATGTTCTACATTTGTATACTTTCAGCTGGCCTGATGATGGAATAATTCCGAAATCGATAGCCGAAGATTATAATAAACAATAATAGTATGTTTTATTTTATTTTACATTCCTTACTCTCAAGATAAATATTTCAATTTGAGCACCAGCAAAATAATATTAACCGAGAAAATGAATAAAATATCTATTAATCTATCAATATTAGTATAAAAGGAATTATAGAATAGCATGAGAAAAGTTACGTTAGGTTAGGTTAGGTTAGCTAAGATAGGAACACTGCCAAGTATCAATAAGAGTGGGAATCACTCGAAAACACTTATTTTCCACTAAAAAAAAGGAATCTGGCTCGTATTGAGAGAAAAGGCACTAGAATTATTTCATTCATAATTCAACCGCCATTTCTTTCAAAACGAGCCAGAGTTTTTTTTTTCAGTGGAAAATATGTGTTTTTAGTTCCCACTCGTATTAATACTTGGCACTGTTTCTATCTTAGCTAACCTAACGAGTGCTATATCGTTTTGCCCGAATTTTGAGGCAAAAGTTCTCAAACGATAGCGTTCGACTCCCTGATGAATCTGTGGTCAAACTCAATTCGGTCCGTGAGGCCGGCCGTCCGGCCCTTAGCAGGATAACTTTCGAAGGGATCGTCCTAAAGAGTTGAAATTTTCAGGGTGAGTTCGGGTCCCAAATGCTTCGGTTAAGTTCGTTAACCAGCCGTGTCGTACAAGGCGTTCCATAAAATATGGAAATTCAATTTTTTTCCCTCAATATCTGAGACAAAACGAAACCAATCGAAATGAACTCTTGTGGCAACATGTAAGATGCTCATAATAAGCGTCATGCAAAATTATGTGGCCATAGTGTAAACAGAACCATAGAAAATTTAATTGGAATATTGCAAAGAAGAAACTTCATATTTCCATTACTAGATATCCGGTGAAATTCATTTTGTAAATGAAGATAGATATACTGAATATCCATGCAAAATTTCAAGAAGATCGCATTATCTGAATCAATTAGTTAATCAATCAGAATATTGAAGAGAAGAATCTATATTTCCATAACAAGATATCCGTTTATAGTGAAATTTAATTTGTGTATGAATTGGTTGATATACTGTTCACGTAAAATTTCAAGAGGATCGCATCATCAGAACCATAGAATTTGATCTTTTTTAATTGTCAAGTTTTTACATATTTCAGTTTTTGAAGAACTTCCAGAATATTATTCCGATCGTGCTGAGATTTTGCATTTATCTATTTAGCATCAATCTCAAGTCCTCTACAAAATTTGGAGGTAATAGCCTTCTTGCTCCATCAATGAACGAGCGCTCAAAAGCACCTGTTCAGGTTTCATATCAACAAATTTCATAGCAATTGTTATGGTTTGAAGTAATAACGTGTAATAAATTCTGTTCAATTAGGAAAAAGATTTCATAACTAGGTAGGATAGAACAAAACAGATGAAGCGTTACTTTTGTAGTTGTCAGTCAGAATTAGTTATTTATGTATAGTCTGTTCACGAAAGGTTGAGCCGTCGGTTGGCCATGGAAATTTGGCATATTCCACTGTGTATATTGAAATTTTAGGTTATGTTAATTATTTTCTTGTCATATTGATACGCAATGTTGTCAATATTGCATAGAGTTCTCTGATAACTCGCAAGCTCGTCGGACGAGGCCGAGTTCATTCGGCAACGTTGACTTTATTTTACTTTATGACAGTAAATACTGCCAACTTCAGATAAATAAAGAAACGCCTACTATGTTCTCAACCTTTCGTGAACGGACTATACCAAGTGCGTTATATGGATCCTAACTCCCGGAGGGAAACATTCGGCCCGAGGGCCTTTGGCCCGAGGGATGAATGTTGCCCGATGGGCGTTAGGATCTAATAACGCTCGTGGTGCATACAAGATTTTATTTTTCACGAATATATCATTTAATTAAGTACAATAAAATTCGATTGCTCCTATGTTTTTTTTCCATTTAACTTTCAGTAGTAACCATGGCATTTGGTAATATTTTGAAGTTCGTTATTGCTGTCATCATTTTATTAAGTGAATGTCATTACTGTTTTCGTTGTGAGCGGGCGTTATGATCCATAATGCCCGCTTAAATGCCCACGGGCATAATGAGTGTATTTATAGCAACCGTTTCTAAGGTAAAATAAACATATAATGTACAAGTGAAAAATAAAATAATAAAGGAAAAAAATGTCACGAAAATTATTATTTTCAATTGAATCCTCCCTGAAGATTAGATATAGCAAGCAAACGAGTAATGTCAAATCTCTACTGGAACATAGAAACATTTCAATCAAGAATGTATACACCATTCTTGTAAGCAACTCGGTTATTAATCTAGCAACTAATGGTTTCGAACTATTAACTATCTTCTCTTCGCTGCGCGTTAAAATATCTTGAGCATTAGTCGATGAATAGTTGATTAAATAACTATTAATTTCTTTGTCGTTGTATATTCCACCTTTTCCAGTAGGTTTTATTCTAATAAAATTTTAATTAATAAAGTTTTGAAGTTGTTTCTTTCGGAAGTTATAGTGTTCACTTTCGTAAAAATTCAAATTATCAACACAATCCAGGAAAAAAAGTGTATTTTTGAAAGGAGATGATCAGACACCCTTAATGTTCATCACACTTTATTATTTGATGAATTTAGCTCAGTATTTTACACACCTTTAGTACTGTTTACCTGCCAAAGCCAGGGTAACCCGAACCTCATAATGGTCCATCGTTCTTATCTGTTTTGGGAGCATGCGCAGACAAGTTTTCAGCTTTTATAAAAAAACGAAGGTCTGGGGTTCACGGGCTCTTAGACTATAATGAAATATAGCCATGAAATCCGTGTGAATGTGAGATATTATCCCTGATTCACAAGATATTAATGAAATTACTCATAATTTATATACATATTCAGAGAATGTTGAACGAGTTATCTATTCGTAAACTTGATGTTTTCATGCGATTTGTGTTACATGAATAATGTAGGATGAAACCACAATACAGAGAGGAACAGACTTGGTATAAAATATTTTTATGGTGGTATCATATACAGGGTGTTTCATCATGAACTGGAAAAACATTTGTATATATTCGTGTAGAGGATATCGGGAGAATCATGTTTGCCTTATACAACTTATCCCGTTTTCGAAGCATAAGCGAGATACAGGGCGTTAAACGTAATTTTTGAGCAAGATTCTTATGAGAGTGGTCAGTTATGTATAACACTTAAAGTAACGATTTTGGTCAAATCTCAGTATTTTTGGGTCCTCTATTCAGAAAAGTTGACGAACTCCGAAAAAAATTTTACAAAATGGCGGAAAACCTGCAATGTTCCTATTTTTTTTCGGTTGTCAAATTGACTTTTATTTTCTGAATGAACACAATTTTCTAAGAATTTCTGTGAAAATTTTTTTTCAAAAATCGAATACAAATTTTCTTTTACATGTCTACAGCGATGAAAAAATTTCACTCGAAATGGATGAAATTTTGTACGATTGTACTTCTTGAATTATAAATCACGAATATGAAAACAGAATTGTAAAATATCAAACGGTTTCGTTTTTACAGTCATTCAAATGTTTCGTTCATACCTCTGAAATAATGAAAAAAAATTTGTTTTGAGTTCTACACTCAGAATAATTGAATTATTGGCATGTCCAAACATTCTAGATGAATTTATAAAAAAAAATTCAGTGAAACTTAGTTGGGACTCGAACCGACGTAGGTATTAAATAGGGAAATGAAAATGTTCTAAGGATATTAATATTCGTTGCCAGGCAACGGTAGTTCGTAGTTCATAGAGTTTGACTACTGGCTAAATTATATTCAGTGAAATTCAAATACCAGTCAAAGTCCATAAACTACGAACTACCGTTGTCAGGCAACGGATATTAATATCCTTAGAACAGTTTCATTTCCCTATTTAATACCTACGTCGGTTCGAGTCCCAACTCAGTTTCACTCAGTTTTATAAATTCATCTAGAATGTTTGGACATGCCAATAATTTAATTATTTTGACTGTAGAACTCAAAACAATGTTTTTTTTCATTATTTTAGGGTCTGAACGAAACAATTGAATGACTGTAGTAACGGGACCGTTCAATATTTTACAATTCTGTTTTCATGTTCGTGATTGATGATAATACAAGTATGTATTTCAATTGTACAAAATTTCATCCATTCCGAGTGAAATTTTTTTACCGCTGTGGACATGTAAAAAAAAATTTGTGTTCGATTTTCGAAAAAATTTTTTCACAGAAATCCTTAGAAAATTGTGTTCATTCAGAAAATAAAAGTCAATTTGACAACCGAAAAAAAAATTTGGAACACTGCAGGATTTCCGCCATTTTGTAATTTTTTTTTGGAGTTCGTCAACTTTTCTGAATAGAGGACCCAAAATACTGAGATTTGACCAAAAACCGTTACTTTGAGTGTTATACATAACTGACCACACTCATAAAAATTTTGCTAAAAAATGACGTTTGTATCTCGCTTATGCTTCGAAAACGGGATATATTGTATAAGACAAAAATGATTCTCCCGATGTCCTCTACACGAATATATATGTTTATCCAGTTTATGATGAAACACTCTGTATATAAAAATCCTGCATTTTTAATCCATTGAACATGAATGACGATTAGCAAGAAAGTCCAGAGAGATCTATTAGAAGATAATCAGATTATTTACTTTAGTGTCTTATGATGTAAGGAGCATTGCTCTGTTGTTTTCCCTCTCAATTATCTTATTTACTTTATTTATGATGATATATTGTGTTGTTATTTCACATGGTCGACCTTGTTTGCCATCAGGAACATAGGTAACGTTGCTTTGTAACGACAAGCATTAATACGAAAATTATAAACACAGATGATGGTTTGAGGACATTTTTTCACACGAAATATATGGCGCTCAAATTTAGGCGGCAAAAAACTTCAATTATGCATATTTTAGAAATGATTAACAACATTTTGCAGAAAATATAGTATTCCATCGAAAAACATTTCTATGGATATCTAAGAATGTTGTGAACATCATAGGAATAAGAAGTTTTTTTGCGCTGTCGGAAGAACAATCAAACATTCAGATTTGAATTCCTGGAAATTCCTCCAAATGGATAATTTATTTCATAAATCAATCAACGTTTCTCTTCAAATCAATGGCATATGAGAACAGAATCATTTGGGAGGGAAATACTCCCGTTTCAACAAGGTTCAATTTTCTGGTGGTTAGAAGGTTTGGGATTTGCTTGGAAGTCCTTGGGTTCGAATTTCAGCCCGTTATTAAATTTTTGTTATTCTGTTCACTTTTTGTATTTTTTTTTTGTTCTACTATAACTTCACGTAAGGACCTCCATCTATGTTGATATGTGTCGTGTAATTTTTACATACATAGATACATAGAAATTTTATTATGTCAAATGTCAGTCTTGTGCAAAATATCGGTCTTGATCTATTAACGCGTGAGCGGAGCACGTTAAAATATCTTGACGATTGTTATATTCCGTAAATCAACTTGGTTAGTTTCATTGGTATTTTTTTGTTCCGTAAATATGATAGTCTCTGTTGGTTTCTGAGAAACAGTTTATTTACGTAACCCGGTTACAGAAAAATAGCGGTAATATTCAGCTACCGGAACAACCGAGGATATTTTTCGGTTTCTTTGGTTTGTTATTGTTCTTGTCTTCTGGGATTTAGGTTATTTTAGACTTAAATTTTTGTGCTAGCTGTGATATTTCATGTTCTGTGCTGTGATTTGTGTTGCTGAATTAGACTGAATATTTTTTTCATTTTATGTCGTGTTGATTTATATTCTGATTGTTTTGTTTCATTAATTTAAGGTTTTAAACATTTTGTCCGATTTATTTTGAACTAAAGGGTGTTAATTTTCGAGATATAGAACTTTATGTTGGCATTACTGTTCAAGATGGCGACCGATTTAACAGCTGTCAAGTGATTTATTCTCAGTTTGGTTTGGCAATTCATCATGAATAGATTCACACCTGAACAACGCTTGCAAATACATAGTGGAATTTTATTTTGAAATTAATGGTTCTGTGCGGAATGCGTATCGCGCAGTACGTCCATTTAATCGTCGACAAAATCGTCCATCAGAGCAGTTAATTCGATTAACCATGGAACGTTTTCGCACCATGTTTACTCTTATTGATAACTCGCATCCTCAGAGACTCCGTACAGAAGAAGCACAGGAATTGGATCTGTGTGCGTGCTTACAAAATCCAATTCGTGGAAGAATTGAAGCCAAACTATCATCAAGCAAGGCGTATAGATTCGTCGAATGGGCCCAAAACGAGATTGCTGCTTCTGGTTGAATGGCTACGTCAACAAACAAAACTGCCGCATTTGGAGTAAAGGTAATCCTCAAGTGTATGTCGAAACACTGTTACATGTGTTTTATGGGCTGGTGGAATAATTGGCCTCTACTTCTTCAAAAACGATGATGGCCAGAACGTTACATTCAATGGTGATCGGTATAGAGCCATGATTACTAGCTTGTTCATTCCGGAATTGAACAACCATAATGTCCAGCAGCTGTAGTTCCAACAAGACGGCGCAACATGTCACACAGCTCGTGCCACAATTGATTTATTGAAAGACAAGTTTGGTGATTTAATGAAAGACAAGTTTGGTGATGCTTGACCATTTGGAAGACAACATTCGCCGTGTTATTGCCGATATGCGGCCACAAATGTTGGAGAAAGTCATCGAAAATTGGTCCAGATTGGACTACATCCGAGACAGCCGTGGCGGTCATATGCCAGAAATCATATTTAAAATGTAATGCCACAAGATTTTCTTTTGGATAAATAAAATTCATGTCGATCGAATAATCCATCGTGGTTTTATTGCAATTTAAAGTTCTATACCTTAAAAAACACCATTCATTGATTTCTTGTGTGATGTGATGTAAATTTAATGAAACATAGATATTTATCTTATGTATCTCTTATGCCAAATAAAACTGTATTTCAATCAAGAATTTTATATTCAATTCAAAATGCAGTAGACAGAAAAATCTTGTGATCAATTCGTTTATTCATCTGGCGATTGATAAACTAGTTGAAGAATAACTTTTATGTGAATATGATACCGTAACATGGGGATACTTTGAATCCTAGGGTTAATTTGATCAAAACTTAGTTATTACTTGAAACTATTATAGTGCTGACATCTTTTGTGCACCCTCAAAACTATCAGCTCAGTCGGCAGCACTGATGGTGTGGTTAGTCAATTAGGACGATTTAGGCGATGAGGAAGCCCATGCGTGTGATTAGCTTATTTATTTCTAACGGAACCATTTCGTTGCATTTATTTCATCTGGAAAACTTACCATCTACAACAGTAAGTTTATGAATACAGATTGTCACTTTACTTGTATTTTTCCTGTCATGTATTTGGTAGTGCTATTAGTGGACATTCAAATCTGGATTTCAATTGGTTTATATTTTGAGACATATTTCATTTCAGGGGGCAAGTTTGATCAAGACCTGGGGAAACATTGGTCAGGTGATCAATGTTGCCCCAACACGTATATCTCGATAAATAAACACAAAAATAACTAGTTTGTTGTTATTATTTTTTTCAGAAATGCCTCGCATGCATAAAAGAGTAGTCGGAAGTCGGTTGTACCTCGATTATAGGTACCCCTGAAAAATTTGAAGAAGCGGTACAAATAGTTGTTGACGGCACTTTTCAAATAGGAAAAACTTCAAACTTATTGCTGACAATGTATCCGTGATTAAAAGAGAAGATATTGTCGAGATTCAGGGTAGTCCTTCAGAGGAATATGACTTCGATTTCAATTTAAACTATAAATTTGAAACTGACATCGCGGTGGTTGAAGTTTCAATATTTTTTTACAATTTTCCTTCATTTTTTTCTTCACATGTATAAATGGTTCCTTTTCTGTATTTGATAGTTTCTGTGCCTTAGTTTAGGTCATTTTATTCTAACGGAATTCATATTCCATAATATTTCAATATATTTTGCGATGAAAGTTTGTTTTAATTTCATAAATACTCCCGCATATTGAAAATTAGCTGGTTATACTTGAGGTATGAACATCTAATTTGTTTCTCTACTTCCATTGATCGTTATATTGGGGTAACTTTCGTATTCCGTATAAAATGCAAGTGTGATCAAAGTATCCCCAAAATCAGTATATATTTGATCACTCAGTTTTAATTTTTTTCTCAGAAAATCGTTCATTTTTCAGATCTCGTATTTCTAGAATATGTTTGAAGGGTAAAACCGATTATTGTCGTGTTTAAATAATATCTCTATTCGCAAAAAAAAACAATGTTATTCGGGATCGAAGATGAAAACTGATCAAAATATCCCCATGTTACGGTATTCTGCTACGAGTTTGTTGGATCACTTGTGAGCACTTGTTCTTAGAGGAATAACGTGACTTGATTTTGCCAAAATGTAATTCGTTTTTAGTATTTGCTGGGAGGAGTCTTACGATGAAGAATTCGAGGTCAAAAATAATTTATACGATCGCCCAAACGCTTATGGTTGGAGTAGATAGATAGATATTTATTCGATTCAAGAGTTATTATACAATACAAGAAAATTGGAATTCGTGAAAAACATTATTTTTTCTTACAGAAAGAAAAAAATCAGACAATGAATATGCTTTCAATCTTATAATGAACTAGCGGACCCAACATACGTTGTTCTGCATACACAAAAATTCATCCAATTCGATCCAGCCGTTTAGTTGCAGAATAGGTTACGAGCAGTTCTGACAGCTGGACCTGACCGGAGGACCAACATTAACCTATAATGAACTGATTATTGTAATCTGAGAGCGATTTATTGAGAAATTTTGTAGTTTTTCGGCACTTTGAACATTTATTCATATTAAATAAGACAAATGAATATAATTTCACCTTAATTCTCTTCAAATGCAGGTCAAATATTCAAAATATCAGTTAAATATGCCATCCTTTTGTATAATAGTGGGTTGTGACAGCAAGGAAGGAACTAAATATTCTACAAGTTTTATTTTCTTCAGGTGAATTAAAATATGGAATTTAAATCTCAACAATGAATAATATCACTGATACGATTTTATGCTGAAGTTTTGGTATTTTAATTTCAATTCTCTATAATTGTTTAGATGAACTCGACTTTTCATGTTGAAAGTGAGAAAATATTGGACTGTTATTGGATTTGAAAAGAAAAACATTTCTTAAAGGATTCTTATGAAGACTTTGAGCTATGAAAAATAAAACATGACAATTTTAATGAAAAGAAATTAGGAATGAGGCATCGGATGAAGCAAGTACGTGCAAGTAGGTACCTATGTTCATGTTTTATATTGAATAAATTGGATTACCTTAATGAACAATATAACTGACACGAATTTATGCAGCAGTTTTGGTATTTTTATTACAATACTTTATAATTGTGAAGTTGAATTTGACTTATTCATATTGAACACGAGAAAACGATTGTTATTGGTTTGGAACGTTGAATATTTAATGTATGTAAAGTTTGTAACAACATCGCCAAATATTCGAAAATATTTCGTTTTCAAGTCTCGTTAAGAAGACTTTGAGTCCTAAAATTCAAAGCATTACAGTAAGTACCTACTTCCAAGTACTTGCTTTATCCGATGTCTTCTTCCTGATTTCTCTTCATTACATTTTTCATGTTTTATACTTTAGGACTCAAAGTTTTCATAACGAGCATCAAAAAGGATGATTTTCTTTTCATATCCAATAACAGTCTAACATTTATTCACTTTCAACATGAATAAGTCGAGTTCATCTAACAATTATACAGTACTGAAATGAAAATACCAAAACTACTGCATAAATTCGTATCAGTGATATTCTTCATTGTTGTAATTTAAATTCCATATTTTAATTCACCTGAAGAAACTAAAATTTGTACGTTTTTAATTCCTTTCTTTGCTGTCACAGCCCACTATAACACAGAAATATTGCATATTTAACAGATATTTTGATCTGCTTTTTAAGAGAATTAAGGTGAAATTATATTTATTAGTATAATTTAATGAATAATGAATTCTAAGTATCGAAAAACCACAAAATTCCTCAATAAATCGCACTCAGATTGCAATAATCAGTTCATTATGGGATAATGTTGGTCCTCCAATCTCGCCTGGACCATAGACAACTATCAGAACTGCACGTAGCCTATAGATGAATAACCTAGATAACGACCACAGCGCCATCTGTTGATCTGATTTGTGATCATAAACATACGGGCATCAGGCAATGCAAAATACATTCATACATCATAGGTTTAAAATTGGTAAAATATGGTATAAGTAAAAAATGTTACCAGTGTGAATACAGCCGAAGATGACCTTGAAATAATCGCACGCTAGCAGACGGTAGCGCGGATATCTATGTAAACAGAAACGAACGCTCGCGTTGAAGCAATGAGAAAAAAATTAATTTCTACAGAACTGTACGAAGGATCGGTTTCAAATTTGGTGTGAATGTTGAAGAGAAACTACTGAAAAAAATTGCATACACACCTTGCACAAATACCTCAAGGGGACAGGGGGTGGGACATATCAATCTGAAAAATTCGATTTCTCGAAAACTGCTCATAGAATCGATACAGAATTTGGTATGCAGATTTGAGAACAACAGCAGAAAAAAGCTACATACACGTCATCCACTTGCACCCCCAGGGGGTGGGGGGTGGATAAATGAAAAATCAAAAAAATCGAATTCTCGAAAACTGTACATAGAATCGATACGGAATTTGGTATGCAGATTTGGGAACAACAACAGAAAAACTACATACGCGTCATCCACTTGCACCCCCAAGGGGGGGGGGTGGACATATGAAAAATCTAACAATTCGATTTCTCGAAAACTGTACATAGAATCGATACGAAATTTGGTGTGCAGGTTTAGGAACAACAGCAGGAAAAAACTACATACGCGTCATCCACTTGCACCTCCGAGGGGTGGGGGGTGGACATATGAATAATCAAAAAATGCGATTTCTCAAAAACTGTACATAGAATCGATACGAAATTTGGTATGCAGATTTGGGAACAACAGCAGAAAAAAACTACATACGCGTCATCCACTTGCACCCCCAAGCGGTGGGGGGTGGACCTATGAATGATCAAAAAATACGATTTCTCGAAAACTGTACATGGAATCGATACGAAATTTGGTGTGTAGGTTATGGAACAACAGCAGAAAAAAACTGCATACGCGTCATCCACTTGCACCCCCAAGGATTGGGGGATGGACATATGAATAATCAAAAAATTCGATTTCTCGGATACTGTACATAGAATCGATACGAAATTTGATATGCAGATTTGAGAACAACAACAGAAAAAAACTACATACACGTCATCCACTTGCACCCCCAGGGGGGGGGGTGGACATATGAAAAATCAAAAAATTCGATTTCTCGGAAACTGTACATAGAATCGATACGAAATTTGTTGTGCAGGTTAAAGAACAACAGCAGAAAAAACTACATACACGTCATCCACTTGCACCCCCAGGGGGGGGGGGTGGACATATGAAAAACCAAAAAATTCGATTTCTCGAAAACTGTACATAGAATCGATACGAAATTTGGTATGCAGATTTGGGAACAACAACAGAAAAAAACTACATACACGTCATCCACTTGCACCCCCTGGGGGGGGTGGACATATGAAAAATAAAGAATCGATACGAAATTTGGTGTGCAGGTTTAGGAACAATAGCAGAAAAAACTACATACGCGTCATCCACTTGCACCCCCAAGGGGGGGGGGGTGGACATATAAAAAACCAAAAAATTTGATTTCTTGAAAATTGTACATCGAATCGATACGAAATTTGGTGTGCAGGTTAAGGAACAACAGCAGAAAAAAACACATACGCGTCATCCACTTGCACCCCAAGGCTTGGGGGGTGGACATATGAATAATCAAAAAATTCGATTTCTCGAAAACTGTACATAGAATCGATACGAAATTTGGTGTGCAGGTTTAGGAACAATAGCAGAAAAAAACAACATACGCGTCATCCACTTGCACCCCCAAGGGGGGGGTGGAGATATAAAAAATCAAAAAATTCGATTTCTTGAAAACTGTACATAGAATCAATACGAAATTTGGTGTGCAGGTTAAGGAACAACAGCAGAAAAAAACTACATACGCGTCATCCACTTGCACCCCAAGGATTGGGGGATGGACATATGAATAATCAAAAAATTCGATTTCTCGGATACTGTACATAGAATCGATACGAAATTTGATATGCAGATTTGAGAACAACAACAGAAAAAAACTACATACACGTCATCCACTTGCACCCCCAGGGGGGGGGTGGACATATGAAAAATCAAAAAATTCGATTTCTCGGAAACTGTACATAGAATCGATACGAAATTTGTTGTGCAGGTTAAAGAACAACAGCAGAAAAAACTACATACACGTCATCCACTTGCACCCCCAGGGGGGGGGGTGGACATATGAAAAACCAAAAAATTCGATTTCTCGAAAACTGTACATAGAATCGATACGAAATTTGGTATGCAGATTTGGGAACAACAACAGAAAAAAACTACATACACGTCATCCACTTGCACCCCCTGGGGGGGGGTGGACATATGAAAATAAAGAATCGATACGAAATTTGGTGTGCAGGTTTAGGAACAATAGCAGAAAAAACTACATACGCGTCATCCACTTGCACCCCCAAGGGGGGGGGGTGGACATATAAAAAACCAAAAAATTTGATTTCTTGAAAATTGTACATCGAATCGATACGAAATTTGGTGTGCAGGTTAAGGAACAACAGCAGAAAAAAAACACATACGCGTCATCCACTTGCACCCCAAGGCTTGGGGGGTGGACATATGAATAATCAAAAAATTCGATTTCTCGAAAACTGTACATAGAATCGATACGAAATTTGGTGTGCAGGTTTAGGAACAATAGCAGAAAAAAACAACATACGCGTCATCCACTTGCACCCCCAAGGGGGGGGGTGGAGATATAAAAATCAAAAAATTCGATTTCTTGAAAACTGTACATAGAATCAATACGAAATTTGGTGTGCAGGTTAAGGAACAACAGCAGAAAAAAAACACATACGCGTCATCCACTTGCACGCCCAAGGGGTGGGGGGGGGTGGACATATGAATAATCAAAAAATTCGATTTCTCGAAAACTGTACATGGAATCGATACGAAATTTGGTATGCAGATTTGAGAACAACAGCAGAAAAAAACTACATACGCGTCATCCACTTGCACCCCCAGGGGGTGCGGGGTGGACATATGAAAAACCAAAAAATTCGATTTCTCGAAAACTGTACATAGAATCGATACGAAATTTGGTGTGCAGGTTTAGGAACAACAGCAGAAAAAAACCACATACGCGTCATCCACTTGCACCCCCAAAGGGGTGGGGGGTGGACATATGAATAATCAAAAAATTCGATTTCTCGAAAACTGTACATAGAATCGATACGAAATTTGGTGTGCAGGTTTAGAAACGACAGCAGAAAAAACTACATACACGTCATCCACTTGCACCTCCAGGGGGTGGGAGATGGACATATGAAAAATCAAAAAATTCGATTTCTCGAAAACTGTACATAGAATCGATACGAAATTTGGTGTGCAGGTTTAGGAACAACAGCAGAAAAAAACCACATACGCGTCATCCACTTGCACCTCCAAGGGGTGGGGGGTGGACATATGAATAATCAAAAAATTCGATTTCTCGAAAACTGTACATAGAATCGATACGAAATTTGGTGTGCAGGTTAAGGAACAATAGCAGAAAAAAACTACATACACGTCATCCACTTGCACGCCCAAGGGGTGGGGGGGTGGACAAATGAATAATCAAAAAATTCGATTTCTCGAAATCTGTACATAGAATCGATACGAAATTTGGTATGCAGATTTGAGAACAACAGCAGAAAAAAAACTACATACGCGTCATCCACTTGCACCCCCAAGGGGTGGAGGGTGGACATATGAATAATCAAAAATTCGATTTCTCGAAAACTGTACATAGAATCGATACGAAATTTGGTGTGCAGGTTTAGGAACAACAGCAGAAAAAAACTACATACACGTCATCCACTTGCACCCCCAGGGGGTTGGGGGTGGACATATGAAAAATCAAAAAATTCGATTTCTCGAAAACTGTACATAGAATCGATACGAAATTTGGTGTGCAGGTTCAGGAACAACAGCATATGTCCACCCCCCACCCCCTGGGGGTGCAAGTGGATGACGGGTATGTAGTTTTTTCTGCTGTTGTTCCTAAACCTGCACACCAAATTTCGTATCGATTCTATGTACAGTTTTCGAGAAATCGAATTTTTTGATTTTTCATATGTCCACCTCTTACCCCCTAGGGGTGCAAGTGGATGACGTGTATGTAGTTTTTTTCTGCTGTTGTTCCTGAACCTGCACACCAAATTTCGTATCGATTCTATGTACAGTTTTCGAGAAATCGAATTTTTGTTTTTTCATATGTCATAAGTTTTTTTTGTTGTTGTTGCCAAATCTGCATACCAAATTTCGTATCGATTCTATGTACAGTTTTCGAGTAATCGAATTTTTTGATTTTTCATATATCCACCCCCCACCCCTTTGGGGTGCAAGTGGATGACGGGTATGTAGTTTTTTCTGCTGTTGTTCCTTAACCTGCACACCAAATTTCGTATCGATTGTATGTACAGTTTCCGAGAAATCGAATTTTTTTGATTTTTCATATGTCCACCTCCCACCCCCTGGGGGTGCAAGTGGATGACGTGTATGTAGTTTTTTTCTGCTGTTGTTCCCAAATCTGCACACCAAATTTCGTATCGATTCTATGTACAGTTTTCGAGAAATCTAATTTTTTGATTTTTCATATGTCCACCCCCACCCGCTGGGGGTGCAAGTAGATGACGTGTATGTAGTTTTTTTCTGCTGTTGTTCTCAAATCTGCATACCAAATTTCGTGTCGTTTCTATGTACAGTTTTCGAGAAATCGAATTTTTTGATTATTCATATGTCCACCCCCCAATCCTTGGGGGTGCAAGTGGATGACGCGTATGTAGTTTTTTTCTGCTGTTGTTCCTTAACCTTCACACCAAATTTCGTATCGATTCTATGTACAGTTTTCGAGAAATCGAATTTTTTGATTATTCATTTGTCCACCCCCCACCCCTTGGGGGTGCAAGTGGATGAAGCGTATGTAGTTTTTTTCTGCTGTTGTTCTCAAATCTGCATACCAAATTTCGTGTCGTTTCTATGTACAGTTTTCGAGAAATCGAATTTTTTGATTATTCATATGTCCACCCCCCAATCCTTGGGGGTGCAAGTGGATGACGCGTATGTAGTTTTTTTCTGCTGTTGTTCCTTAACCTTCACACCAAATTTCGTATTGATTCTATGTACAGTTTTCGAGAAATCGAATTTTTTGATTATTCATATGTCCACCCCCTACCCCTTGGGGGTGCGAGTGGATGACGCGTATGTAGTTTTTTTCTGCTGTTGTTCCTAAACCTGCCCATCAAATTTCGTATCGATTCTGTGTACAGTTTTCGAGAAATGGAATTTTTTGATTATTCATATGTCCACCCCCCCCACCCCTTGGGGGTGCAAGTGGATGACGCGTATGTAGTTTTCTTCTGCTTTTGGCCCTCAACCTGCACACCAAATTTCGTATCGATTCTGTACAGTTTTCGAGAAATCGAATTTTTTGATTTTTCATATGTCCACCCCCCCCTCTCTGTGGGTGCAAGTGGATGACGCGTATGTAGTTTTTTTCTGCTGTTGTTCCTTAACCAGCACACCAAATTTTGTATCGATTCTACGTACAGTTTTCGAGAAATCTAATTTTTTGATTATTCATATGTCCACCCCCCTTACCCCTTGGGCGTGCAAGTGGATGACGCGTATGTGTTTTTCTTCTGCTGTTGTTCCTTAACCTGCACACCAAATTTCGTATCGATTCTATGTACAGTTTTCAAGAAATCGAATTTTTTTATTTTTTTATGTCCACCCCCCCCCTTGGGGGTGCAAGTGGATGACGCGTATGTAGTTTTTTTCTGCTATTGTTCCTAAACCTGCACACCAAATTTCGTATCGATTCTGTGTACAGTTTTCGAGAAATCGAATTTTTTGATTTTTCATATGTCCACCCCCCCCCCCCCAGGGGGTGCAAGTGGATGACGTGTATGTAGTTTTTTTCTGTTGTTGTTCCCAAATCTGCATACCAAATTTCGTATCGATTCTATGTACAGTTTTCGAGAAATCGAATTTTTTGATTTTTCATATATCCACCTCCCACCCCCTGGGGGTGCAGGTGGATGACGTGTATGTAGTTTTTTTCTGCTATTGTTCTCAAATCTGCATACCAAAATCTGTATCGATTCTATGAGCAGTTTTCGAGAAATCTAATTTTTCAGATTGATATGTCCCACCCCCTGTCCCCTTGAGGTATGAGTGCAAGGTGTGTATGCAATTTTTTTCAGTAGTTTCTATTCAACATTCACACCAAATTTGAAACCGATCCTTCGTACAGTTCTGTAGAAATTAATTTTTCAATATTGCTTCAACGCGAGCGTTCGTTTCTGTTTGCATAGATATCCGCCCTATCGTCTGCCAGCGTGCGATGATTTCAAGGTCATCTTCGGCTGTATTCACACTGGTAATTATTTAAAAATATTTCATTACTTTTAATACATTATTGATGATAAGGATTCATCAATTTGGTTCCAAGATGAACAGGAGATTTTTTTCTTATTGTCAAATTATGGTGCGTTAACCAGCCGGCTCAGTATACTGGAGCCTAGGACGGCACATTTCTAGAGGCGGCAATTTTAGTTGATAAATTTTTCATTCCGACTTACATATTGAAAAGAATATATTTACTGACAGAAAATTCGAATTTCATAAATGAGAGGTAAATACACCACTGCAGAGCCTACAAACGAATCAATCTAACGAAAAATTCTTTATTTATTTATACTTATATTCTAGCAAACCTCTTCCGGTGGAAATCGCAATCTTCGACGATTGGCATTTTTTGCAGCATAGACAAATCGTAAATCATTAAATTACATTAACGTCACCAGATGGTCGCTTCATTATGCTTGTAGATATCAAATTTTATAAGTGGCAAAAATTACACTACGGGCGGCAAATCTGTAAATCCGCCACTGGGTGAGACGAAGTGAATGCTGTTTTTTCTAATTTTTGAGTTAACATTTATGCAGTCCTTTATCTAAGCGCTGAACGAAGATCGATTATGTGAAAAAGAAATAGTAGTGGTCCAAGGATATATCCTTGTGGTAACCTGCAATTTCTTTTTTTTGTGAGAACTATTATGCTCTGTTATTTATCATGTCTTTATTTATGCAAACAGCTCTCGAAGAGTTTCAGTTGCTTATCTCTCAGTAAATATTTCCGAATACGCAGTGTCGAATGCCTTCGGCAAATCCAAAAACAACTTAACTGGTAATTCATCCCCCTCTAATGCTGTTATTATGACATCAAATAAAATCCCGAATATTTTACATACCAAGAATTGTAAATTGAAAATTTTGGTGAATACATTAGACCTATCATATGTGGGTTTTTTAGACTCGCCTAGGGTAGCTCTAGCTCAGGTTACCGTATTTTCATTTACCCATGAAATACCTTGTATAAATGAAGTTTCTGATATACTTTCGATGATTATTCGGCACCATTGAGTTCGATTATTAGATTGAAAAAAGTTGATTTCTGTTACAGGAGATGAAGGCCCTACTATACATGGCTGTAGAAGGAGCACCCTCTCAAGAAATCGTGGAACCAGAATTCATAACCAGGCACTTTGCAACATTTGACGAGCACTTCTTTCAATACTGTGACAAAGAACTTAAAAAAATCAACACCTTTTATTCAGAAAAATTGGCTGAAGCAACGAGAAAATTCGCAACCCTTCAGGCTGAACTGAAAGCTGCCACTTCGGATGTGACACATAGAAAAAGAAGAGAATCGACGGTGAAAAAACCGTTGTCCGCCAGGAAACTACAAGAATTGAAATTTGCTTTCAGTGAATTTTACCTAAGTTTGATTCTTCTCCAGAATTATCAAAATCTCAATCAGACAGGATTCCGAAAAATTTTGAAAAAACACGATAAGGTAAGCCATGATTGATTTTGAGTATTATTGAAATTTCTCACTCACGTATAACCAGATTTATTCCTAGAAGCACAATTTTAATTAATTTTGTGATCCAACATCTAGTCCGGGCAAGATCATTTGGTTTCGTAAAAATTTGCTCGTTTAATGAGAAGAAATTTGTCAAAAATAAAAGTAATAAATTCTGCTGTAGAAATAGATGACGAAGACAAAGTTTCATTTCGATTTTGGAAGTGTTAAGGCTCAGTTGGGTAAAGAGGCGCGAAGCGAAACGAAGCGTAAAATTGCTGCATTGGAAGGAATTCCCCCTATCTCTAGCCGCAATAAATTTTAATTACCTTGTCGTATGTAGGACAAGGGCAGAGTTATTGTTTTTTGATCATTAGAATCGTGATTTTGGTCATATTCTTAATTCAATTACGAATTTTTCAATGAAATCCTTGTCGTCCTACCTTCACCCAGAAATACAAAAAAAGAAAATATATTGATTCATTGATACGAAATGCTTATTTTCTTTTCAACCGATTAGAGGAATCCAAACAAGTAGTTATCGAATACCTTCATTCTGGTGATTTCAACAACGAAACTTTTTTGTACGACAAAATCGAAAAATTTCTTCTCGTTTTTCACTGGAAAAAAATAATTCACTGAATAAACATGAAATACTTCAAGAAAGAATTATTTTCAACACAATCAATTATTAATTAATTTATTATTCATAATGAGAAATCACATTTATTGGAATAATAATTGATGGTATAGTTTGAACAACGACTTTCACAATTTAATCAGATATTTTAATTTCTTTGGAAGACGGATATTTGAATATTTTGTTGTATTTACATAATATGATACCAATGTATTTTTAATTATTTGCTGAATTGTTACTATTCAAGTTCTGATAATGGGAGTAGCGCAATGTTTTTGATTGAACTCTTTTTTCTTTGCTCGAGCTTTCGAGAAATATATTTACTCTTCGTCAGGAGAACTACCATATAAAGTAATGGAAACATATAACTAATATAAATATTGTAAACTTACGAAATTGAGAATGAATACTAGTTGTTCGTTTATCTTAAAAAACATCAATAAGTTAGTTGAAGGAATATGAAAATCATGAACAAACTAAACATAAATTTGATTATAAATGTCTACTTCACATCATTCACACTTCTGATTTTGAAATGATCGAAATTTGGATATTCAATTATTAATTCTGTTTTGGTTCTTAAAATCTAAATGGTTCAAATAAGATTGATGTTTTTAAGAAAAACGAACAACTAGTATTTATTCCCAATTTCGTAAGTTTCCATTACTTTCTATTGTAGTTCTCCTGACGAAGAGAAAATATATTTCTCGAAAGCTCGAGCAAAGAAAAAGAGTTTAATCAAAAACATTGCTGCTACTCCCATTGTCAAAACTAATAAATAATACCTATATTTCAGACGATTTGAATTCAATAGTGTCACAGATGTCTCTTCTGTTACAAATATGATAAGTTGCACCATTAAGCCCGTTCGGCATTGACCTCCGCGAGCAGACGGATTTTTTAGTCACGTGACCACAGATCGTACAGATTCATCTGTAATATCTGGGAATAAACGAACGTACAGAGCATCTGCCACAGAACATACTGCTCTGCTCTACATTTATAGATTATGAGGTTTCAAAGATCACTATTTTGGGAAATATGCTCATCTTTTAACGATACTCTTTCACCCTTTTCGTAGCTCCTCCGTAAAATCTCAATTAAATAATCAGGTGCAAAGGCACTGAATGCAAAGGAAACGAGGAATGCAATATCCCCTTCTGGTCGTTCAATACGGCGATAGTTGTACCGAAAAATCCTAATTAATCAATTAATTACACGAAAAAGAAACGAGAAAGCAATATTTCCTCCTGCCCATTCATAACTACGATAGCTATATCGAAAAATTTTAATGAATCAAATAAGTTTTTAATGAATAAATGAAAACAGAAGAGAAAAAGTGTTAGAATTTTTCAATCTATCGGTTTTCGGATCAGGAAACTCAACATAAAGCAAAAAAATTTATAAAAAACATAAAACTCTATGGATAAAATCGCTTTGCTCCGTCGAAATAGACCGAGCGAAAAGATCGACGTCCGATTGCTCAGATTTTTATGACGAACGCTCCAGATGTGTACTCCCCTCAATCCGGATGTAATAAACGAACGGTTCAGATCGATCCGACACGTCCTATGTCGATGCCGAACGCCCCTATTGTCAACGTACCAGTGGTCATAATCAATTGTAAGTGCGTCATTGGTGACACACCCCTCAAATTTTGGCATCAATTGTTTTGAGAATTTTGTGCCCATTTGTGCCAATTTGTGCCGTATGTTATGAATTTTGTGCCCGTTCCGTTCTTGAGATATTTCAAGTTTTTCAAGTGTGTCACCAACTTGACGCTGTGACACACTTGTGGAAATATGAACATTTTTTTCTTTCGATAAAATGTGCCCATTCTGTGCCAATTTGTGCCGTATATTATGAATTTGGTGCCCGTTCCGTTTTCGAGATATTTCAAGTTTTTTAAGTGTGTCACCAACTTGACGCTGTGACACACTTGTGGAAATTCGAAAATTTTCATCTCTCGATAAATCGTGCCCATTTTGTGCCAATTTGTGCCGTATGTAACGAATTTTGTGCTCGTTCAGTTCTCGAGATATTTTGAGTTTTGTTTGTGGGGGCGTCAAGTTGGTGACACACCCCTCGAATTTTGGTATCAAATTGTTTTGGGAATTTTGCGCCCATTTTGTGCCAATTTGTGCAGTATACTATGAATTTTGTGCCCGTTCCATTTTCGAGATATATCGAGTTTTTCCTGTGAGTCACCAACCTCACAATGAGACTCATAGCGCACCCCCGCCCCGGTCCGACACTGTCACTTATGCAAAAAATGCACAATTGAGTTAAATATGTATTAGTTGTCCTAAAGCACTCCTTTACTTAGTCCAATACCGTTACTTCTGTAGTACGCATAGTTTCCTAACAGGGCGACAGTGTCTTTGTGGTTTTGGCGAGAAACACGGTTACGCTGGGAGCTACACTGTTACTAAGGTAATTGTGTCATAATATTTTTTCGATTATGGAGCAATAGTAAGGCTCTAAAAAGGGGAGTATACCAGACAGCCATGCTGGGTCCAACCATATACTCGAAAATTACAGGACACTAATTCGAATGAAAAGAAATCTGTAATCGAATAAATGAAATCTGTAATCAAATGTGGTTTTAGTCTTGTAATCGGCATGCTCACATGAAAAACATTGGAAATAGGTTAGGTTCAAAATTAGTTTTCAGTTTTCCAGCGCTTGGGGGTTTTGTGGATTTGTTTAAAAGAAGGATGTATGTGGAAACATCTTTTTGGGTTTTAAAGATGAACTACAATCATTTCTCTAGGGAAAATTAAAAAAAGGGCAAGCTCTAAAATAAGCATGACATGTTTATAATATTTAGAGCGGTCTGGTTTCATCCCTTCTAAAGTAATGAGATAAAACTTCTGACAATTTTATAATTTTCATTAATATCCATGTATTCTAGCACGACAAAGAGGGAAAAGTGGGTAATTGCATTGCTAGCATTTTATTTTAATGAAGGAGATTCATTCACTAAAACAAATGGACCATGCACTTGGAAGGAGTCATATATTGCAAAAATCCAAGGCTAAATATATGAAAGGGCAAGGTTTTCTGATTGAAGAAGATCAATATTTGTAGGGACACCTACAATAAATACCTACCTTGTAATACAGAAGATTCAACATCAATCGGATGAAGCAGAGAAAATTTAGAGAAACAGCGTCGAAAGCCTACCCATTATTCACCTACAAGGTCATCTACTAGAACTAGAGCCTTGCTAGAACAAGTCTCAGAAGTCTCAGGGATTGAAACATCCCTGCTTGGAAATATTTCATTTGACTATCAAAGGAAACGATTATTCTGAAGAATTAGAAATATTGGGATACAGCAGTCTTAGATAAGAATTTATTTCAACTCATAAAAATGAGTGTAGCATTTTAGTATTCTTGACTCTATTTTCATTGAATAACTTGTATCATGAGATACACACTCCACAGTTTTGCTGCAATTTTCTTCAGGAGAAATGATATACCTACAAAAATCAAATTATTATTAGAATTTTGGAAAGAGAAGTTAGGAACATCCAATAAAGTTGTTGAATAGCAGAAAGATTAGGTTTTTTAAATTTAAGCCCTACCTACCCACCACATAATTACTGTCTTGAATTTCGTATTTGCAGCACGTACTCTCGCTGACATTTCCCTTGGTTCAATAAAAATATTGCTAAATATTGATAATAAATTCAGTTCCTGACTGACTTCCATGTGATTTTGAATGTTTCTCACCGATTTATCATCTCTGTCAAAAACACCCGCTTAATCGAGTGATTGCCGCGGCATCTAATAGTCAAATTCTATAATATAATAATTTATTGTTTATGTTGGTGCATAACCCCGATAGATGGCGATGAAAATGTGGTAGTGATCTGTAATTTTCGAGTCTATGGTTAGACCCAGTCAGCCTGTCTGGCATACCTATCCTTATAGAGCTCTAGCAATAGTGACTCAAGAGGCAGTAGTTGTGACATTATTTCTCCAATATCTAAATATTTTTGAACTACACCAATGTAGAACTATAAAAAAGTTTATGTTCATTTCGTAGAGTTTTTAATTATTTTATCAACAACTGTGCATGTTTGTGATTTGGAATAAGAATCAGTAAACATTTTGTTCTCGTTTTTTCATAACTCAGTGTGACAGAACTACAGTTATAATTTTTCGATAATGCCAAAACGTCACTTTTGTGGGGGCTGAAATGTTTAAATAATCGTAAAGTATATTTTTTACGGTATTTAGTGATTATTATTCAGCCAAAAATAAAGTTAAAAGTTGACATTGTAGTAAAAGTTATTTGTCTCATCTCTATCTTCTATAGTTTTGTTTTGTGACGTGTCAAATTTTAAAAAGCTTCTCCTGAGAAACTACATTTCTGCATAAGTGACAGTGTCGCACCGGGGTGCGATATGAGGAAAGCTGGAAATATTCTTTCTTGGATAAATTGTGCCGTATGTTACGAATTTTGTGCCCGTTCAGTTTTCGAGATATTTAGTGTTTTATTTTTGAGGAGCGTCAAGTTGGTGGCACACCTGTCGAATTTTGGTATCAAATTGTTTTGGAAATTTTTCCTTTTTTGGGATATTTCATTTTTTTTTCATGAGTGTCACCAACTTGAGGATAATGCCGCTAATATAGAAAAGGCTATCAGTGACGAGTGTTGTTGTAAATTTTTCGGTTGCTTTGTCCATTCCCTGGAACTTACTTCAAGACACTCTGGATTTGGTTCAACCCATCAACAACAAAATAAAAACAATCTTTTTTCCACTTCGGTCGTAACAGTCTGTCCAATTCAAAATTGATGAAATTTCAAACACATTCTGATGTGGAAATTCCATTGAAGTTGATCAAAGGTATCTCAACAAGGTGGAATTCGACCTTCCATATGATTGAACGTTCATAGAATTAGAAAATTCTTTACCATCAATAATTGGTATTTTGGATGAACGCTTACCGCAACTGTCATCAAAATTATTAAAGAACTTTCCTGAAATTTTACAAAATTCGAGGGGACCAAAGAGGTATTGAAGAATGATTATGTTAAGAATGAGTTGTTTATTTTATTGATATGCTATATCGGTACACCGTATGTTTATTTCGTAAAAAAAATATAAGTTTAAATTTTTTCATCTAAGGATTCTCGTTAATATGTTGTTTCATTTCAGCAGTAGGTAAGTTTTATCGTCCTGAATTATGAATTATTCGCTCCTTGATTTTCGCACCATGAAGCAGAAAAATGCACGGATTAGAGAGAAGACAAGCAAATCAACCACGATGAACAAGAATCGAGTAAGGAATTGGTACATCATATGTTTTGCAGTGGCGGCTTGTGACAAAATAAAATGATGAGGCACATCAGAAAAAAAATTATTATTACAAGGAAAACATTAATCTTATAAACTCTACTTTGTTAGCTGCATACTTATCATTATGAAATAATCATTACTGATAATTTTGATTTTGGAATCCAATACAAATCTTCATCTTATTATGGCCATTATACTGATAATTTTAATTTTAACTTCACTTAAAAAATCATTCGGTATTAATGCTTCAACGCAATGATTCTAGCATTTTATTGTTTGGTAATTGCCCTGAGATAAATTTTTCAAGTCACTTTAACCAATTTTTCACTTAACCCTATCGAAATATGTATTGTTAACCCGAATATGCAGTTTGCCGATGAAACGAAACGAAACGATCGCGTATCAAGGGTCCGGTTTAATCGGACCAAAAAAATAAGTATTTTCTGTTTTATTGAATCGTTATATAGCTCATTATGGATTGAAGTAGAATATTACTAATATATAATTATAACTGAGGATGTGTCAACATATTCGATAAGCCTGCACCTATATATTAATTCATCAACTCAATTATTATACTGAGTTGATTATTTTAAGTGAAAAGGTCGTCGAAAATTTGGTTGTTTTCACCGAATGTCTGCCAGTACAACTCATACTTTAAAATGTTCACATAATATTATGACATGGAATTAACGCTCGTCTTTGAATTCTGCTACATCTATTCATCTCACAGGAATAACACATTGTGAACTTGGTGACTCACATGAAAAACTCGAAATATCTCCAAAAAGGAACTGGCACAAAATTCATATTATACGGCACAAATTAGAACAAAATGGGCACAAAATTACCAAACAATTTGATACCAAAATTCGAGGGGTGTGTCACCAACTTGACGCTCCCCACAAACAAAACTCAAAATATTTCGAGAACTGAACGAGCACAAAATTCGTAACATACGGCACAAAATGGGCACAATTTATCGAAAGAAGAAAATATTCGAATTTCCACAAGTGTGTCACAGCGTCAAGTTGGTGACACACTTGAAAAACTTGTAATATCTCGAAAACGGAACGAGCACAAAATTCATAATATACGGCACAAATAGGCACAGAATGGGCACATTTTATCGAAAGAAAAAAATGTTCATATTTCCACAAGTGTGTCACAGCGTCAAGTTGGTGACACACTTGAAAAACTTGAAATATCTCGGGAACGGAACGGGCACAAAATTCATAACATACGGCACAAATTGGCACAAAATGGGCACAAAATTCTCAAAACAATTTGATACCAAAATTCGAGGGTGTGTCACCAACTTGACGCACCTTCAATTGTAGCAGTTAGTACGACGTTTGAATCAATAACGTTTGATAATTTTATTTGTTTTCACTGCTGGTGTCTGTTTTCTTCGGTTTAGGTGGTCGTCCATCTGCTTTCCACTTGAAACACTGTCTCACTAGGTGTCCACTCAAATGACAATAATAATTGTAAAAATACGTTCAACAATAGTGATAAAGATATAATTCTTGGTATTTATCACTCGGAAAAGCTTAGCACGTTTAACGTTTCTTTATTATTTTGACAACTACATCAATTGTTCTTGAAATAAATCAATATATCTTAAGCCGCGTACACATCTGAGCAAAAGAGCCGAATGAGCATATCGCGCATCGCGCCGAATGAGCATTCAGATGTGGACGGACAAATCGCGCCGAACCGAATGAGCGTTTATGCGGGCAATTTTTCTTTCCGACGCACGAACAGAATGAGCAATATGAGCATGACGTGTTCGGTGCCGCACAACGGATGTGTCAGTTCAGTGCTTACGAACGTAAACGATGGAAAACTTGGGATGTGCTAGTGCCTCTTTCATAATTCTGTACGAGTTGCTAAAGAAAAAGAGACTACGGCGAACTAGATGGTCTTCACAGTTATATCTACTAAGAAGTCGAGACCGTAGCCTCAACAGCACTTTTTTATTACACGACATTCAAAGTGAGGGCGACGGCAGGCGATTCAAAAATTTTACAAGAATGTCAGAAGCAGATTTTTCATTTCTCCTGAATGAGATTAAAGACAAGATATCCAGACGAGATAGTTCCGAATGGCAATCCCTGCGGAAGAACGTTTAGCGTTAACACTGCGGTTCCTTGCAAGTGGCGATTCATTAACTAACAAGTCTCCAGTATAATGTGGAAAATATCCAAACAATTGATATCCAGAATTATTCCCAATTGCAGAATATTTTTTGTGATTGTTATAAGACCACAGAAGCGAAAGCTCGAAAAAATTTATTGGCTTCTGGTGCTGCTTTCCAGTCACGGGGGTGAGTTGCTCTGAGCAGCTCAGAGTTGCACCCGGACTGTTGTCTGTGTTTCAAAACAAAGGAATCCTTTGTTTTGGACCACAGATAATAGTCCCGGGGCGACTCACCCCCGTGAGTGGAAAGCAGCATGGGTGAGGATAGATATTCTGTGACAAGACGAAAATTATGAATATACAGTGCATCCTCGAGTGCATCCCATTTTGGCTGAGACAGCCAGGTTTCTAGCTTGTTATTTAAGATAGAGACTTGGGGTTTTCACGTTCCTGTCCTACATTCTTGTGAAACTGAAGTTGGTCTGATCAGATTTTGCTTAACTGTTTCCGTTGATGAGATACAAGGCGATTTTGGAAATTTATACTTTTCGCAACCCTCCTTTATCTCCGAAGTTATTAGAAATAATGCTGCTAATTCTGATACAGAATTCTGCGTAGAATACAGTGAGGAACTCAACTTTTTTTCGTGGTATAGTTTTGAAGATACGACCAGGCTGTCTCACCCAAAATGGGATGCGCTATACGTTATTTTTGAACGCCATGTTCATCATATTTCTAAACGAATAATAAATGTGGCTACCTCATATCGCACATTATATTTCAATACATTTCTGTGTGAGTAATACAATTATTCAAGGGCGTAGCCAGGGGGGGGGTTTTGGGGGTTCAAACCCCCCCCGAAATGTTTTAGAGTTATTTTTTGTTGCAAAAATAATCTTTCATTTTGCACTTAAACCAACTTCTCTCCGAAAATCTAGTTAAAATCATCAATTCATATCAGCAATATGGATGATATTAAAGTTTCATAACATCGCACACAAATGGATCCGTCGAACCAATAATTCCTTATTTATGTTTATATTTCTTCTGGTGGAAATCGTACCGAACGGTTTGCCTGAATTCTAGAACATACCATCCAACAATTAACTGATAGAGTTTCTAAACACCGAGAATTAATATCAGTCTTATCTGGTCTGCTACCATGAATTAGAAGACGCATTATCGATGTATTTTTCACTACTGCCAGAAAAAAATAAAAACGTAATTAAAGCAGAATTTGAAATATGGAAAATGTCAATGACCTCCATTTCAAAATCGGCATTAGAATGCTTAGATGAATGCAATCAGAATATGTATCCGAACATCTACATCCTACTACAAATTTTAGCTACGATTCCAGTATCTACTGCTACTCCAGAAAGAAGTTTTTCCAGCTTGAGGAGAATTAAAAATTACCTGCGCAATTCTTCTAGCGAAACTAGATTGAATGGGTTGGCGCTTATGAATATTCATTATAGTGTGAAAATTGATGAAAATGAAGTGGTTGACCAATTCGCTAAAAAAAAAGACGGATAGACTTTAACTGAAGGAATTCACCATAAAAAAATATTGTTTGTGTTTTCTCACTGTTTCATTTTTAATACCTATTCATATGTTGTTGGCACTATTTTGGAGTAAAACATTAAAAAACTCTATTTAGTTTCAATAAAAGCACACATCCACACTAATTTCATATCGATTCATCATGTAAGTATTGATTGGGAAATAAATATTGTTTTTTAAATTTTTGTTTGAGTGAATAAAAATTAAATTCTGAAGCATATTTGAAAAATAGGTCTACCTAACCTAACCAGGAATATCTATGTTGAATATTGTTTCCGAATTAGGAAAGGATGATTGAAGTCTTAAAAATAACAAATACTTGCTACAGAAAGCGACCCCCACAATTCCTGGCACCTACAAGTCAATTGCCAAAATGTCAAAACCCCCCCCGAAATTAATTCCTGGCTACGCCCTTGCAATTATTCAAATACGCCAACGAGGTGGAAAACGAGGTCAGAAAACTGATGGCTTTGAAGAATAAGTTAGATTAATCTAAAAAAAGACATTCCAAAAATGAACAAATGAAGTATGAAAAATAATATTGTACAAAAATATAATTATAAAACAACAGAAACAAAATATCAAAGTTGACTACAAAACAAATGAAAACAATACATAATAAATCTGTATCATAAAATCTATTTTTACTATCCTAACTGAATAACATAACAGTCTCCTTCTGAATTTTGATTTTTTAGAAATAATTTCTAAACTATGGTTCATACACTACACAATGCCACTTCAGGACTTTCATACGCGTTATTATTTTATTATTTCTATTTTTTGTATATATGGAACTCCTATACTCATAATCTAGATCTAGAAGAATACTAACTGATAGTAACTTCAATTACTCATTCGATTGAATTTCCGTCCGAAAGTTATTGCGTCGAGAAAACATCGGAAAACATTCTCTCGTAGGTACCGAAGTAGAAACCAACTGTTTGGAGTAGTGAAGTAGAAAGTAATCAAAAGGATCTACTCCATTCGGAGTAACTGTGACAACCCGTCTACACTGAGCACGAATTTCCTTTGATAGACCGACAAATTTCGGATCGGCTCCGCGCAACATGAGCGCGCTCATGCTGTGCGTTTTGACCGTCCACATCTGAATGCTCATTCTGCGCGATGTGCTCATTCGGCAGTTTTGCTCAGATGTGTACGCGGCTTTTACCCGTCTACACTGAGCACGAATTTTCTTTGATGGATCGACAAATTGCGGATCGGCTCCGCGCAACATGAGCGCGCTCATACTGTGCGTTTTGACCGTCCACATCTGAATGCTCATTCTGCGCGATGTGCTCATTCGGCTGTTTTGCTCAGATGTGTACGCGGCTTTACGAACATCGAATACTAACACGAAATACATAATAATTCCAATACTCCCACTTATTGAGTGTTGTAAATAACAGCAAGAACACTAAAAAACACCCTTATTGCAAGTCTCAATCACTATAAGTCAGCGTTTTCCAACCTGTGGGGCGCGCCCCCTTGGGCGCGAATGAATTCAAGGGGGGCGCCAATAGCCCGCTCCTGCCCAAACGGTTCTTGCATGGCTTTTTTAGAACCACTTTACTAACTAGAGGGGGGCGCGATGAAATTTTAGATTGAAAATTGGGCCGCGAATACTGAAAGGTTGGGAAACGCTGCTATAAGTTTTCATGCCCAACAAATATCTGAGTCTTTGAAAAGCTTCTTTTGGTAGAGCTTTTGTGAAAATATCAGCCTCTTGTTTTTTTGTTGGGACGTATTTTGGAGATATTTCACCACTATGGTGCTTTTCTCAGACAAAATGGAATTGAAAATCCACATGCTTCGTACGGCTGTGAAATTCAGGGTTGTGAATGAGTTTGATAGCACCTTGGTTGTCTATGTAGAGGAGTTGCACCCTTCAATGATACACCTATATCATTCAGCAACTGACGTAACCATACAGCTTCTTTGGTTGCTTGACATGCAGCTACATATTCCGCTTCTGTTGTCGATAAGGTAATTCCTGATTGCCTTTTGCTGGACCATGTAATTGGACCTCCTGAAGCCTTGAACACGTATCCGCTAGTGGATCTTCTTGTTTCTTTGTCTGATGCGTAATCAGCGTCACAAAAACCATTCAGATTGTACTCTGGTTGTCTGAGGTATTCTATGCCATAATTGGCAGTATTCTTCAGATATCTGATAATCCTCTTGACAGCATTCCACTGAGCTACTGTAGGATTATTCAGGAATCGGCTTGCGACTCCCACTCAATATGCAATGTCTGGTCTTGAAACGATTGCAGCAAACATTAATGATCCCACACATTCCCTATATGGACCTTCAAAGTTAATGTCTGTTTCAATTATCATAAGATCAGCATTTGGATCAGCTGGAGTTTCTGAAGGATTACACTGATTCATTCCAAACTTATTCACAATTTTGTTTATCTGACGGCATGTCATAATGACAACGTTATGTCACTCAATTTTGATGACATAAGGAAGCTCATTATGGGACTAAGTACCATAATGAATTCATTATGGTACTGAGTACCATAATGAAATTCTATAAGGAAAACATGTCATTGTGACATGTCGAAAATGCAGTTTTTAATTTTTCGAAAATGTATTGATATAAATGCCATCAGATAAAATTTTGTATGCAATACGAATCATAAACAATCATTATGGCACACGCCGTGTTATCGGACTGGGCTACGCCTCGCCTTTAACATTCACGACTTGTACCATAATGATCGTCTTTATGATCCTTATTACATAAATAGCTATTATATATCTCTCTTGATGCTGAAATATAATTCTCTATAATTTCAAGTCCAACATAATTATTGATATTGTCCACCTTAATTTCAAAGCATTTACCTAATTCTGTAAGAAAAATATCCAGTGCTTTGTCAGATGGTGATATCAAAAAACCATCGTCGACTTCGATAATGAGCGGAACTTAGTGTTCCTGTACGTATCCTCGATAGATACATTTATCTGCTTGGCATTGCTCAAAACCAAATTTTCTTAGTGCACTGTCAAATTTCTGGTTCCAGCATCTGGGTGCTTGTTTGAGTCCATATAATGATTTTACTAGTTTACATACTTCATTGTCATGCTTGGGAAAACCTTCAGGAATTTCCATATAGACTTCTTCTGAAAGTTCTCCATACAGAAAAGCTGTTTTGACATCAAACTGCTTGATTTTGTATCCTTCGTGAGCAGCAACCGACAGATTTACTCTAATTGAGTCAAATCGTGTTGTAGGCGAAAATATTTCATGATAATCACGTCCTTCCTTTTGAGCAAAGCCTTTTGCACACAATCTTGCTTTATATCTTTCTATTTCACCTTGATTGTTATATTTTAGTTTGAATACCCATTTTGATCCAATTGCTTTTCGTCCTTCAGGAAGTTTCTGTATAATCCATACCTTATTATGTTTCAGAGCATGTATTTCTTCTTGTATTTCCTCTATCCACTCTTCAGCGTTTTGGCAATGAACTGCTTCTTCATAGGTATTTGGAACTTCTAGTTCCACCAGGTTCAGCTCAACTTCAAACTCTTTTCTTCTTAATATGAAGAAATCGAACCTAATGAAGATAATGGAAGACCACGAATAAACGTCAAGTTTCCCGATAATATTAAACTATATTATAGTTTAATAATATTAAACTATATTATAGTTTAATATTATCCTCTGGTTGAATTTTTGACATTGAATTTTCAAAGTTATCATCTGTGAACTCAATTAATACAGGTCTCCTCGTTTATTCATAAATCCATTTTTCTCTTCCTGAAACATCACATTACAAGATTATTGTAATCTTGCTATTTTGGGGATTTTATATACGGTAATTTGTGGAATTCTTATCATATCCTACAAAAATCATTCTTTGACTTTCAGGTTGAAGCTTTGTTCGCTTCTGATTAGGAGTATGTACATATGCAACACATCCAAAAGTTTTGACATGACCTAAAAATGGTTTTTCACCCGTCCATTGTTCATAAGGTGTGGTTTCACACTACTTAGATGGTGTTCGATTTAAAATGTATATAGCAGTATTTGCTGCTTCTGCCCACAGATAGTGTGGTGCGTTTGCACTGATAAGCATGGTTCGCACACTTTCCATAATGGTTCTATTTTCTCTTTCGCATCTTCCATTATGTTCTGGTGTATATAGTTTTGTGTTTTGTGGAGAAATACACTTTTTAAAACAGACAATTTTATTCAGGAACTGTGCTTTCAACAAGATCTAAAACCTCTCTGTTTCTATCTAAGCTAAGCGCCGGCACGTAGGCCTCGGCTGTGCATAATCAGCAAAAACAAGACAATGCAGTTGAACGGCTAAATAATTAATTTGAAATGTGTTCAACGTAGAATCACATAATTCCTCCCGATTTTCAGAATTTTTGCTATCTTCTTTAACAGGAGTACAAAAATGGTATTTCTTTTTACAGCATAAGAAAATGATTATTGCGATAACACAAATAAAAAGAATGAAAAAATTAAAAGCACTGAAATAAGTATTTTGGTTGGTCCATGAGTTGAGTTCTTCCAAGGGTGTAGAAAACTGATGTTTCTTATCGTCTTCCATTCTTCTTCCAAAGGTATGAGTTGTATTGAGGAGAATTCTTCGTATGTTTGTAGCGGGTAGATTTACTTGAAACCATTGGAAACAATGCAGTTTGATCGTAGCCAGCTGGATGAAGGGATTGAGTGTCGTACACGACCATTTTCGCATTCTTCAAAAACCATTGTATTTTGGATCGATAAAATTGAACCATTCTCTATAGGGATAAGGTCTGGTTTGGTGTCGTGATGTGTTCTGGAGCAACTTTCTGTTAATGTCTGTAAAATATCTTCAAGGCAAGATTCTGGATGAATTCCATAAAACTTTGTCCTCTTTTGTGATCAAGTAAGTGGGAAGGTTTGGAATGGTAATATTTTGATAAGGAAAATTATGGAGATGGAAAACTTTATAACTTAAATTTCGAAAAATCGGAATAGTTATAACAAATAATAATTATGTGTCTTTAGCAATTACTTTACTCCCACAAATAGAATAATAATCAGTAAGATGTTTTAAAGGAAGCCAATTCTGTTTTTCTACTATTTAATTGAAATTTTGAAGGGGTATTATGTCTTCGTGCAATAAACGCAATCTTGCAAAACTTATTGCATTTTCTATCTCATTCAAAAGAATAGACAGTTCATGAGAATGCAAAATAATCAGATTCAAATCTACGATGATATTATTAGATTCTTCTAATTCCATTATTTTATTCTCAAGAAAATTGAGCTGCTCTACTTTTAGGATTTTTTTTTGATTCGCCAAAATGATATTTTCGTTATTTTTGATAGAATTGAAATAACTATTATAAAGAACCTCATCGTCTGAATCTAAAGTTCCAAAAAGATGTTTTGAAATTTTGCCACCAACATTCAAGAGTCCTCTTTTCATACTAATACTTTGAGAAATAATATTATTGAATTTAATTCCATTGTAAGAAACAGTACTTTTTACAATATTAGGTACTTACGTAGGGTCTGTCACTTTTTCTCATGACTAATAAATCCTTTTGTTTTTGAATAAGTTCGGGAATCAAACTGATATTATAAAGAAAAAGCAAATATTTAGCATGATCGGCTATGAAGGAAATAAAAAAAAATATTACTTTCTTTGTTTGATTCTATTTTTGTGATAGACATGTTTATTGTCAGTGTTCTCTAATTGAACATCAGAAATAATTTTGATAGGAATTTTCTTGTACGGTGGATTTAATTTAGCTTGAAAGGGGGTCTTCAAATAAGTGTCTTTTTCTTCATCTAGAACTTTTTCGCTGACTCTTTCCTCATTTCGGTTTTCGATAATCTTCAAATTTTTTGTCTGAGCATCCTGAACGAGCTTTTCAATTTCTGCTAAATTTTCCTGATAAGTTTTCATGTAGTCCGAAATCTTTTGATCTTGGGTTTTCTCAATGGGAAGATGATAATTCAAATCACATTTCAAAATTTGTAATGGTGTGTAATTTAGATTGGAGTGAATAGAATTATTGTAAGTTAATAGTGCTCTAGATATTTTTGATTTCAAAGGTAAATTCTCATCGTTTAAACATCGTAACTGTTCTGATAAAGTGGAATGAAACCTTTCCACTATAGAATTTGAGTTTGGATTTAAATTTGTTATGTAGTGTAATTCGATCTTATGCAATTGGCATAATTCCTGAATTAATTTATTCATAAATTCTGTACCATTATCGCACGTTATTTTTTCAGGTATTCCATTATTACTCATGAATAAAATCAAAGAATCCACTATTTCTTGGGCAGTTTTATGTAAAAGAGGGTAACATTGAGCCAATTTAGTAAAGGAGTCTATTACTGTCAAAAAGGTTGCGTTTTGCATTTTAATCGTGTCTACATAAAGATGTTGGAATGGTTTGGATCCTATTGGATTTGATTTGAATACCAATTTTGTCGGTAATCTCTCGTATTTATTCTTTTGACAGACTTCACAAGTATTTATAAAATTTTTAACATCAAGTTCTAATTTCGGCCAGTAAAAGCGTTTTTTAATTGCTTGCACATTTTCGTGTATGCCGCGATGTCCTGATTTAGTAGTGTGATATAGATTAATTTTTTCTGTTTGTTCTTCCGGGTCTTCGACGTCTTCCAAGATTTTATTAGTAATTCTTAAATTGAACGATTTTGATTTGAAATTTTGCTGTAATAAACTCACAAATGCTTGTTTGAGATCTTCGTTTTTGAAGTAAAGACAATACGATTTTCCTAAAGTAAGATTTTCTTTGATGAATTTTGAAAAATCGTTGGTTCCGCTAATCTTGACATTCATACGTTGTTTATCGAAAATTTTAATTGTTTGTACGTAAAATTTAGTTCCATGCGAAAAAGTAATTTGCTGTTTATGTTTATTTAGAGCGCTTTCCGTAAATGGAATTTCCAAAATCGGATTTTCTTGATTGCTATGAACAGTATACGAATCATTAGTTTCAGGATCGACATCTGAATCTTCAGAATATAAAGTATTGTTTTCGTTTTCGTCTAAATTATAATCGAGTGATGCGTTATCGTCATCTATAGCGTTCAAATCTATACGAGATAAAGCATCAGCATTATTACAACTACCCTTCTTGTATTTTATTTCGTAGTTGAACTCTTCCAGTTTCAATTTCCACCTCATCAACCTGGAATTCGGTTCTTTCAACGAATTCAACCAGATGAGCGGTTTATGATCGGTGTAAATAAAGAATTTATTTCCGTAGAGATAAGGCCGGAAATGCGCGGTAGCCCACACGATGGCCAACAGTTCTTTCTCGATAGTGGAGTATCGTATTTCGGCTTCGTTTAACGTCCGACTTGCGAAAGCAATGGGCAAATCCGACGTTGGTACCTGACCTTGGCTCAATATAGCACCTAAGGCGTAATTCGAAGCATCCGTTGTCAAGTTGAATGGTTTATCGAAATCCGGATATTTTAATATTGGATGATTGATTAACAGATTTTTTGAAATAGAAAAGGCTTCTTTATACTCATGATCAGAAACATCGACTTTACAATTTTTTTTTAAATATTTTGTCATTGGTTTTGTGACTTTGGCGAAATTTGGAATAAACTTACGGTAATAGCCCAACATGCCTAGGTATGATTTAATTTCTTTGGAATTTTTAGGGATCGGAAATTTCTTTATACTTTCAATTTTGTTCGGATCATTTGAAGAAATGACATGACCTAAAAATTCTTTTTCTTCTTTAAAGAATTCAGATTTATCTAGTTGAAAATGAATTGGAATTTGACAATTTTCTCCAATCAGAAGTTTTTTATTGAGGTCTATGGTGAAATTGTTCTTTTGAAGAAATTCGAATCCTACTATACCTTCATATTGAGCGTGGAATTTATACAGTACAAATGGATGATGTTTATTCAAGCCAAATGAAACCAAAGGAAACGAAACTTTTTCTTGACTTATATCATGACCATGTGCTGTTATAAGATCTGTAGATTCTGTGTAAATCTGATGGGGTATAGTATCATAAGCTATTTTCGGATCAATCAAGCAAATGGTACAACCACTGTCGATTAACAATTTGCATTTTGGGTATTCTAGCTCGATATAAGGAAGGCAGCTTTTTGAAATTTTATCTTTCAAATTATTCAAGTCAATGGTGTTTGCAGGCTGCTTTCGCAAAAAATTTTCTTCTTCCTCTTTCATGATAAAATCGGATTTGGGATTTTCGTAATCCAAATTTTGATCGTATTCCTGATAAATTTCTTCCTCATCGTTGTGAAAATCTTTCGAGGGAATATTATCCACATTAGTTAATTCTTCCGATACGAAATTAGGTTGTCGATTATCATTCGAAAAGAAATTTGGGGGTCTAGTGGTAAAAAACTTGTTTGGTCTACTTATGCTACTTGTAGCTGGTCGTTTTTGAGCTTGATGGTTGTGAGTTGAAACTGACATGGGAATTGGTTTATGTTGCGGAGTATAACTTGGGTTAGGTCTAAATACATTTGTTGAATTATGATGAGCGGTGTGTGGTGTAGGAGGTGATTGAGTTTTAGTCGGCTTATTGTAAATAGGTCTGAACGGTGTTTGATTGAAAGATGTAGGAATGTTTGAATTTGAGGAAGGTATTTTCCAGCTTCTCATCATGTCTAATTGAGATTTTGTGACACATAATTTTCTACAATTTGAGTAGCTCTGTCAAAATTAAGATTTTCGGTGGTTAACAATGATGTTTGTAATTCCATGGGGCAATTACTGATTAGTACATTTTTCGCTAAATCGTTTACCAACTCTTTATGAAGCAATTTCATTTGTGCATTCATATTATCAGCATCGATTCTGTAATTCAAACGTATTTTCAAATGTTTGATTTGTTCGATAAAAGAAAGGATATCATCTTGTGGTCGTTTTCTCAAAAATTGTAATTGATTCTTTAGGACATCTAAATTTGCGTGATCTCCGAACTTATCAATTAAAAAGGTCTTAATGCTTAACCAATTATTCGTAACATCTGAAGTCTGGAATTCTGCTTCTGCGTTACCAATTAATTTGCTTTTAATTACATTCAGACAATAGGTTTTTACTATAGCTTCTTCGCTTAAAAATTGGGTTACGTATGAGTCACATGCATTTAAAAATGAATTCAATTTAGTCTTATCACCATTAAACTTCGGCAATAATGCACCAAATTCTTTTGCTAAAGTTAAATCCGGCATTTTGCACTCTTGAATTTCTAATCTTGCTACAGAATTAATTAAATGTTCTAAATCGTTTGGGGGATCAATTTTGAAAATTGATTCAAACTTCTTAAAATTAAAATAAATGTGAATCAGTTTTGTCGGAAACTTAGGAAAACGGAGAGAAGGATTACTTGTCACAAATACCTTGAATTTGTCTGTTCCAGGCAGGAGCAGAGTTGCTAATTCTACTTGAGCTGCTTGTTGGTACTTCTTGGTGGATTGAAAAATCTCGGGTCGGTACTTCGGTTGTCCCTTTTCTTGACTCTGTGAGGAAGGTCCAATCTCTTCCACGGTGTGTTGGATCTCTCAATGAAGAATTGAAATTCACCTGCTTCTATAATCAGTTTGAGAATCCCATCCTCGTCGCCAGTTTTGTGTTTTGTGGAGAAATACACTTTTTAAAACAGACAATTTTATTCAGGAACTGTGCTTTCAACAAGATCTAAAACCTCTCTGTTTCTATCTAAGCTAAGCGCCGGCACGTAGGCCTCGGCTGTGCATAATCAGCAAAAACAAGACAATGCAGTTGAACGGCTAAATAATTAATTTGAAATGTGTTCAACGTAGAATCACATAATTATATGGTGCGGTAGTTTCTAATTCAATGCCCTCTTTCATCATATATATTTCCAGTTCTTTGTTTCTGTATTCAGAACCATTTTCAACATGAAGAGTATTCACCGAGTGTCCAAACTTTGTTTTGATAATGTTATTATATCTAATAAAACATTCAAGAGTATCACTCTTGTGCTTTATGAAGTAAGCAACTCGGTATCCTGTACAGCTATCTTTGAATAATAACATATAACGAGCACCTGATACAGATGATGTTGCAATAGGTCCACATATATCACTATAGACAAGTTTTCCGGGAACACTTTTGTTGACTCTTGTTGACTTAGGAAAACTTTTTCTATGCTGCTTGCCTAGTATACAGGCTTCACATTGGAAATTATCAATATCACTCATTGTTACTCCTTTTACAAGATTTCTCTGAACCATATCTTTCAAGTACTGCTTGTTTATGTGACCAATCCTTTTGTGCCAAATTTCCATGGATTCTCTGACTTGTTCTGTTACAGTTGCTTCAGTGTTGTTGCAAACTGTACGAATAAGCATCTTGTATAGATTATTTGTTTTCTGTTGTAAAGCACTAGCTACAAGGTCTCCTCCTTGATATATTTTGGCATAAGTACCTTGATTACTTCATGTTCCTATTCGTCAGAACTCCTTCAGATATAAGATTTTTTTAGGTCTGGGATGAAAAGTACATTTTGTATGTAAGAGTCAAACCAATGTCAATCTATTAACTTTTCAATTTTTACTGTGCCTTTTCCTTTCAGTTCTAGGCTTTTACTATTTCCTAGGTACACATGAGAAGGGGTTTCAACTTCTTTGAACTCAGAGAAGTAATCTCTTCTATAGGACATAATATGTGCTTAAGCACCACTGTCTAGGATTCAGATATCATCACACTGTTTGATATTGAGCTCCTCTATTTCAATATTTAGTGCTGTTTCATTTCTTCTAGTGGATTTACTATATGTATTTTGTTTGATTTGATTGCTTTGAAGCATAACAGTCCTTTGACATATGACCACGTTTATTACAAGAAAAGCATTGGAATGGGAACCTTTCTTCTTATCTGCATTCGGCGTACTTTTCTTCTTTGTGTTCAAAGTCATTGTGGCGAGAGCTTCCTGTTCATCTTCTAACATTGTCAAGCTTTGTTCTTCATCTTGGAGTCTGGCAGTCAGGTTCTTCACTGTTTGCTTTCTCTCATCCATTGACAGCCAGGCTTGCCTAAGGCTGCGTCCGCATAGGCAGGAGGCTTGCGGCTAGCGCCTAGATGTTTATTCGGATAGTCGTCAAAGCCTTGTTCGCACTACGCTAGTAGTTTAGTCGAGTAGCTAAAAATTTAGTTACTAAACGTGTGTGAGAACCAAGAATTTAGTCGAGTAGATTTGTGTGTAGTTTAGTCGAGTCGATCCATTTGGTTCTATTTTATCAGGCGAGTAGACTATCCCACCACTCGATACTCTTCACTCGCTTACGTACTAGACAGGTCCGAACCGATCGGTTTTAGTCGAGTGCATTAGTATTATTATTTGCCGCGATATTCCCATAGATAACCTAAAATCATAGGTATAGTATATAACATTACTAGCAAGGTAAGAGGGTTTTTACTGGCGAATGGAGGATATAATTGACGAGCCGCAGGCGAGTCAGTTACCTCCTTGAGCCAGTAAAACCCGTTACCTTGCGTGTATTGTTTTATATTTTATTTGTTTCTCGTTTGTAAAAAGGTGGGATAAATTCCAAAAAAATCTCAATAATTTGTCGCAAATGTCGTAAGCTATTTATGATTATTTATGACATCGGAAAATTATGACAACTGTCAGTGGCTTTACTTTACGAGAGGGAAGTCCTTCGAGAATATTTGCTGATTTCTGACGAAAAAGGCCAGATCCAAATGAAACAAGGTATGCATATCGTTTTTTAATACTTTTATAACATTTATTACCAAAAATATTTGTTCCAGAAACGATGAAATTAGAAGCATAAATGAAATTAGAAGCAAGTACGTGAAAAGGAAAGCGAATAGATACGAATATAACAAGGTACGAATATCGTTTATGAATAGTTTGAGAACGTTTATTGAGAAATACATTTGTTCCAGGAACTCTGAGATAAGAAGAATAAATTAAATTAGAAGCAAGTACTTGACAACTTTCAATGTAAATAATACTACTAACTTGTAAAAGTTTTACAAGTTAACTGTCAATTTTACAAGTTAGTGACTTGAAAAAATAAACTTCCTTGATTAATATTGTGTTTTTGGAATCTGACGTTTACAAATGAGAAACAAATAAATATATTTGTCTTATGCCGAAAATGTCTTTCCGTTGGAGCGAAGAAATCACCCTAAAATTTGTGACAAAATACCTGGAACATGAATGTTTGTGAAATATAAAATCAACATCATATAAAAACAAGCAAATGAAGCAGTCCGCAATACAAGGATTTGGAGAAAAGGAGATCAAATTGAAAATTAAAAATCTCAGGTGAGTGCACAATTTCATAGTATAGAAACTTAACGTTATCAAATTCTTTTTAGATCGACTTACTCGCAGGAATTAAAAAAAATCAAGGGATCTAAAAACTCAGGTGCAGGGAGCGACGAAGTTTATATCCCTACTATGAAATGGTTTAATTTAATGGATGCATCACTACGAAACTTAAATTCAACTCTAACAGAAAGTGAAAGCAATTTGGTATGTACAATTATTTTTATCATTTTATACCTATAAACATTTCTTCGGACCAGCTGTTAATGTATCATTATTTGCTGCCATGGGATAGATCCCTCGGAGACAAAATAATCTGCATAACTATTTCGAAGATCTGTAGACCTTTGAGTTGAACGGTTACTTAAAGAAGTTGGTAGTGGTTGTAAACCAAAAGACTGTGGCTCGTCCCTCCAATTACCAAGAATAATATTTCCTGCTTCATAATTTTCTTTGTCTACTGTAAATTCATAATGTTTACTCTGTAATTTTGTTTCTCGAAGCCAATTGTGTAAAACGCAACATGCCTTTACAATCTTAACAACTTTTTCAGGTCTATAGGGCATCGCTTTCTCAAAAATTCTGAATCTAGCAGCTAATATACCGAATGCTTTTTCCACTATTCTTCTAGCCCGGGATAAACGATAATTAAAAATTGTTTGCTTCAACGTTAAATGATTTCCTGGAAAAGGTTTTAATAAATATTCTTTCAAGGGAAATGCATTGTCATCAACTAAGACATGACCCTGTGGTAAAACCCCATTTACTAATTTTTGGTACAAACTACAGTTACGAAATACCCCTCCATCACTAACCCTTCCGTTACACCTACGTCTATACATGGTGGCCGGACGATTGACGTCAATAAAAAAAACAGGTTCCTCATGTCATGGGGTATTCGAATCACCCCCATGTATGTTATCCGATTTTTCACGGTTTCCGAGTTATGATTTTTTTTATGAAATCTGAGAATTTTCAAATTGAACATCTTCAAAACTTTTTTTAAAGAAAAGTAAAAGACTTTTCTGATATTTTTTTGTTGTAAATAGATCGCCATGAATTGTACTTTTATACATAAAATAACCAGCATCGTAACTTTGATAAAAATTATGGAAATGTTGGTCTCAAGTGAGAAAGTTACGTATTTTGGATCATGATCTAAATTTTCAAATTTGAATTAAAAATGTAAAACAGGTTACTTCATGGTTTCTCAGTAGGCTTAAAAACTACGCTCAACACTCAGCTTTCAGAATCATTAATAAAAAATGGTACTCAACAGTCTACTTTTGCTAGAATTAGCCTTCAAAGTCAGCGAGGTGGAAAAAATCAAAGAACTAGACATTTACTCAAGAATTATTTTTTGCCATTTTAAGATTTTCCTGATCAAGTTATGATATAAAATGCTGAAAATTAATGAAAATTAGCATTAGAAGAAACGTTTTAGATAAGAAAAAGAAAAGGTATGGCAATAAATCACACATCATGTAGATAAAAGAAATTTATTATTAAAAATTTACAATAGGTTTTCAAAAAGCCACCTTCAGCCTCAATACACATTCTACACCTTCGCAAATTATTTATTCATTTATTTTTTTTATTGTAATTTTTATAATAAATTTTTTTTATCCACATGATGTGTGATTTATTGCCATACCTTTTTCTTTATTTAGTCCAAAAACTTTTCTCCTAAAGCAAATTTTCAGCATTTTTTATCATAACTTGATCAGAAAAATCTTAAAATGGCAAAAAATTATTTTTGAGTAAAACGTCTAGTTCTTTGATTTTTTCCACCTCGCTGACTTTGAAGGCTAATTCTAGCAAAAGTAGATTGTTGAGTACCATTTTTATTAATGATTCTGAAAGCTGAGTGTTGAGCGCAGGTAGTTTTTAAGCCTACTAAGAAACCATGAAGTAACCTGTTTACATTCTTAATTCAAATTTGAAAATTTAGATCATGATCCAAAATACGTAACTTCTCACTTGAGACCAACATTTCCATAATTTTTATCAAAGTTACGATGCTGGTTATTTTATGTATAAAAGTACAATTCATGGCGATCTATTTACAACAAAAAAATATCAGAAAGTCTTTTACTTTTCTTTAAAAAAATTTTCGAAGATGTTCAAGTTGAAAATTCTCAGATTTCATAAAAAAATCATAACTCGGAAACCATGAAAAATCGGATAACATACATGGGGGTGATTCGAATACCCCATGACATGAGGAACCTGTTTTTTTATTGACGTCAATCGTCCGGCCACCCTGTATAGCTGAAGCAATATTATCATCTCAACACATAACAGCCATAGGGACAATACTATTTGTTCTTTATAATTATAGTATAAACTTCCTGAATCCGGAGGTGCTTTAATGATGACATGTTTGCCATCGATTGCTCCACAGCATCCTGGGAAGTTCCACTCTTTTCGGAAACCATTGTCAATCTTTTTCCAGTCTGCAGTCATGGGAATCTGAAAAAAATGTATTTCTCAAACTTTCCTGGGTATTCTAGTTTTTGAGAAACTAGAAAGCCTGTGCAAAATTGTAGATATTGTATATTCTGTATATGCTCTATTACTGCATCTAATGCAGTAAATTCCACTATTGATCGAGACTCTACACTTCATAAAAAACTACTTTGATTTCAATAACCTTTGGTTTATTTTTCAGGTATGGAATGATTCACAAATTGAAGATGCTGATACTGAGCACATCAGTACTTTTCGGGAACATATCTCAATGCCACCCAGGAAGAAGAGAAGAATACACCAGCTCTCAAGCATGGTGAGCCAGTTAAAAGTGATAGCTGAGGTTACTAAACTCTTCAGTCGAAGAGAATGATTTGAAGTTTTCGGAAAATATGTTGTCTCCAACTAAAATCTTTGCCTTTGCTAGTGGCATTAGAAGAAGCCAGGAACATATTCACCTCCATCTGAACCAATTAAGACGTTAGCATCTTCTGCAAGAATCAGAGAAGATAATCACCAGGGGGACACAGTTGTAATATGCACCAGGGTATATGAATGTGCATTCCATACAGCGATTCCTCAGAGCACTACTCTATATTGATCGACAATAATAATTCAGAAGAACAGTCCCCCAGTTCTTCAAATCATTGTGTTAATTAATTATAGCAGTAAAAAGTACTGATGATAATCAAGACTGATTTAGAGAAACTATTTTGTTATATAATTAAGAAGTCTAATATCTAGAGAATTGTTCATTATTTGTTATATAGAATTTTATTGTTTTGTATTTTTGAGAGAGAGACATAAACTTTATTGATCATTATAAATGCTATTGACCTAGTCTTCCACCGGTGTTTTTGCCTTTCGTGTTGATCTTTCTGTTTTTATTTTTTTACCCTTTTCTTGTTATTGCTGTATCGGGTGTCCCGAATTCGGTGTCTAGTGAGGGGATCTCAGAAACCCTTAGAGCTAGAAGGATATGAATGGCAAATTTTCGGGCTCGATTTTTGAGAGATTTAATTTGGTGAAAACCGTTACCTTGTAAGTTCAACCGTTTTCGAGATATTAGCGAAAATTGGAAAATGGCGTGAAATGAAAAGTTCTCATAACTTCTTCATTACGGGCGCTATGAACATGAAACGAAAACATTATACAGGCACTTTTTTTCGTAGAATTCTTTGATGTAATCAAATTTTTTTATTGCGTTTTTTTTCGAAGTTATAATACAAACTTATGTTTTTTTAAATGTGAACCATAAGCATTGAATAACAGATGGAACCGTCTTTTTTTCCCTTTTCAAAAATATATAACTTTATATAAAAATTTCTTATTAAACTGTAAAAAAACATCAAAAGTTTTATTTTCACACAAAAAATCAAATGGTTGTCTAAATATGATAATCTGTGAACATCAAATGATTAATAGATAAGAAGAGATAACAAATTTTCATAAATATTGTGCGAGTGAAGTCCATTTTGGTCAATGCAAAGCTCACACCCTCACAATGTCAGAAAGAGGTGGGAGCTTTGCATTGACCAAAATGGACTTCACTTCGCACAATATTTATGAAAATTTGTTATCTCTTTCTTATCTATTAATCATTTGATGTTCACAGATTATCATATTTAGAAACCATTTGATTTTTTGTGTGAAAATAAAACTTTTGATGTTTTTTTACAGTTTAATAAGAAATTTTTAATATATAAGTATATATTTTTGAAAAGGGAAAAAAAAGACGGTTCCATCTGTTATTCAAATGCTTATGGTTCACTTAAAAAAACACAAGTTTGTATATAACTTCGAAAAAAAACGCAATAAAAAAAATTTGATTACATCAAAGAATTCTACGAAAAAAAGTGCCTGTATAATGTTTTCGTTTCATGTTCATAGCGCCCGTAATGAAGAAGTTATGAGAACTTTTCATTTCACGCCATTTTCCAATTTTCGCTAATATCTCGAAAACGGTTGAACTTACAAGGTTACGGTTTTCACCCAATTAAATCTCTCAAAAATCGAGCCCGAAAATGTGCCATTCATTTCCTTCTAGCTCCAAGGGTTTCTGAGATCCTCTCACTAGACAACGACTTCGGGACACCCGAGACATGCACTAGACCTGCGTTCATGAATTGAATTAGATGTGAGCAGGAGGATTTGTGTACTTACTGTTTAAATTAAAAAAAAAATAGATAAAAATCAATCAATATATATTAAACTTACCTTGATGAATTTCGCCAATGTATCATAAATTGCTTCACAAACTTCTACTATGAATTCCGAAATGGTTGATTTTCCTAGTCTGAACACTTGCGAAAGTGTTTCAACCTACACCAGTCGCAAGGAAATAGAGAAACGCTGTAGTTTGTATTGCGGGAATCTCACTCCTTTAAGTGGGTATACTCACGCTGAATGCGAGACCCTATGTTTAATAAAAGATAATGAGGGCTACCGCGTATGAATTTTCCGCTAGACGCGCTAGTGTTGCGTGAGG